>JADBJO010007245.1:37500-52500 GCA_016801955.1 Conus betulinus
GTCACCGAGGAACACGTGTACAGTGCATTAGGTTAAACTTTATAGCAGCAGACCATTTGTTGAGTGACTCAACCATCAGAGACAAGTGACTTATCTTTGAGTCCAGTCATTCAGAGAGTGGAGGTTTGAATCCCGACAGCATACACAAGAGTTATGACCTTGATATAACGCAGACCCTTAAATCATAAGAGTTAAGGCCAAAACGCTTGCATGAGAGAGAGAGAGAGAGAGAGAGAGAGAGAGAGAGAGAGAGGAGAGAGAGAGAGATGGGGGTAAGGGGTCTTAAGACTTTCTGCGTGTCCAGCTCTCTTTGGATTTTCTTCTGCTATGACCACAATGCACAGTGGAATCTTGTTGCTCACGCCTCTGACCAGATTCATGTCTGGAATGCTGACCATCATCACACAAACGTTTGACACGCTAGTTCCTGCCGCTTCCTTTCCTCCATGATTGGTTAGGCGGCTTGCGACACAGCAACTTGAGCGTGCGTTGATAGCGGGAACTCTGTCGAATATAGATGAGAAAATTGCTGGAAGCATTCACCGCTTCAAACAAATGAATTGAAGCTGTAGACAGCTTAAAGATATTACACATATATCCTGATATCATGAAGCCAGGTACACGACTGAATATCACCATTTCCCGGGTTAGAGACGGGACCGTGCACGTGACGTACACAATGCACACAGTCACCAGCATGCGCGTCACCTTGATGTCCTGTTTCTCCACTGACGTCATATCGGACACTGTTTCCCGACGCCATGTGGCCATTAGTTTGAGGCGAACGGCGATGAAGGCGGTACAGACGATGACGACGACGAGGGAGAGGGTAGGGAGAGTGAGGAAGAGCATGAAATTGTATATGAAGTCAATGAGGGTTCTGTGGCGGAGGTAGAAAGGAGACTGACGAGTGACGTAAGTGGAGGTGTTGGTGATGGGGTCTGCGACTTCAACGGTCTGGAATCGGAGGGTGAAGGCGGTTGTGACAACCATTTGGATGAACACAGCCGCTGACACAATCAGTATCGCCGTGTGTCTGGCACATCACATGAGAACGTGAAGACATTTTGTCACACAAAACAGAAAAATAATTCCTATAAAGCAAACGAAACATCGGTGATTCTCAGAGTTCCACACTCATTCAGGTTGAAATGAATATCTAATCAACACACAACTAAATCCTTCAAAATATAGTTATGTTAATTTGCTTACAGAATTAGTCTTGCTTTTCAAACTGAAAGTAACGTCATATACTCTGTTACGAACTTTTGGTATTGTTATTTACTCTGAATGTATGCGGTTTCGTTAAAGTCATTAGATTCTTTTGGGTGAAACAGTTCTGTTTTACTAAAACTGGCCATAAGATATTGTACCCTGATATACTACTGTTTTATTCGCACTGTGTATAAGACCATTTAAACTGAAATAGCATAGTTTAGTTCGACTATCTGTAAACCGTTTAAACAGAAACCTACTTAAATCCTTATGGCGATAAACTCTTTTCTTTGTGGGTCATCTTCTGCAAATTCGCAATCTTTACCACTCCTACCCTCTGCCTTCCATATAAACACGTTTTTTTTTTTTCTTTTTCGTTTTACATCACTCACAGCAAAAAAGAAAATACTGAAAGAAGAAGAAGAAGAAGAAGAAGAAGAAGAAGAAGAAGAAGAAGAATAAGAAGGAGGACGAGGAGGAGGAGAAGCAGTAGTAAAGGACGAGAAGACCATCACCATCATTTACCCACCACCACCACCACCACCACCACCACCAACAACAACAACACTAAGACAACAACAACAACAATAACTAGGACAACAACAACAACAACAACAACAACAACAACAACAAAGGCATCACAACAACAACAACTACACACACACACACACACACACACACACACAACACACACACACACACACACACACACACACACACCACTGACTTTGTTCTAAAGATCCTGGCAGCTTTGAGGGGACTCAGAACACAGATACACCGTTCCACAGCTATGACAGCCGTTGTCATGTTGGAAATGATCAGGAAACCCAGACAGACGGCCAAGACGGTATCATAATGCCGTTTTTGCCAATAGGGTCCTAGCACCGGTCCACCAGACTGATGAGGGCGTAGGACTTGCTACACATCAGGAACAGCAGGAACCCTGTGTCTGACACTGCCAGACTGACAGAGCCACAGACAGCGACTGATTACCAAAACCAACACAGAAACAGGATATTCGTTCTTCGTCTTAGGTTGGGCATGTCGTTTAGAGCGTTCAGCAAAAACACACACAGAGAAAACAATCGGCGTGAGTTGTTCACTCACGCGCCTGAAGAAGAGAATTTCCTGAGGTGCTCAAACTTAAACTTCTTGACGTTGAATGTTTTTAACGTGAACTTATTTGACGTTGAATACTTTTTTGAAAGAGAGGAAAACACACTCTCTCTCTCTCTCTCTCTCTCTCTCTCTCTCTCTCTCTCTCTCTCTCTCTCTCACTCTCTCTCTCTTATTCAGGTTCCTGTCAATGGAACTCGCTCCATGAATCAAGCAAGCAACACCAATAAATATCAACCTTCAAACACCGTTACTTCAACCATCTTATGAGAGCCAGTATTTGCATACTCCACCATAAATCCACCACCAGCCACCACCACCGTCTTTGTCTTATGTATGGATCTGACTATTTAGAAAGTGTTTCGTACTTGAAATGCACATGCTATTCTGTTTAGTAAAGTACGTCTGTGTGTGTGTGTGTGTGTGTGTGTGTGTGTGTGTGTGTGTGTGTGTGTGTGTGTGTGTGTGTGTGTCTGTGTGTCTGTGTGTGTATGTGTGTGCGTGTGTGTGTGTGTGTGTGTGTGTGTGTGTGTGTGTGTGTGTGTGTGTGTGTGTGTGTGTGTGTTTGTGTTTCCCACTTACTCCTGCTCTCTTGTCATGTTAATACACTTACATTCTTTTGCGCGACTCTCTGTCTCTCTCTCTCTCTCTCTCTCTCTCTCTCTCTCTCTCTCTCTCTCTCTCTCTGTCCTTCTCTCTCATGGTTCTGCTGGAATGACTTGATTTATTATCTATATGGTACCCCCCCCCCCCCCTACCCGTGGTGACTGGGCTATCATTATGCATTTCCCCCCTCCATTTGGGTGTTCGTTTCTTTTTTTTTTTCCTTTGTGCTTCAAAATCGATTGTCTTGTATCCCTTTGGAATTTTTGAATGTCAGATTGTTCTAAATATGTCTCTTTCCCGCAACCACTCTCACCCCCCCCCCTCTCTCTCTCTCCCCGCTCTCTGTCTCTCTGCCTGTCTCTCTCTCTCTCTCTCTTCTTTTATTTTTTAATTTCATTTTTATTTATTGATTTTCTGAATTCCGTATCGTATTGCATTTCTAGTCACTTTTTGCATGCTTCCTTTGTTACCTCATCTTAATGTGCATTGTTGACCCTACTCAGGGCGAGGACTGAATGTAAATCAGCTCTCTCTCTCTCTCTCTCTCTCTCTCTCTCTCTCTCTCTCTCTCTCTCTCTCTCTCTACCACTTAAAGAGGCTATAACCGTGTGTCTTTAAAATGTAGAATGGTATTGTAGTTGTGTTTAGTGTATTGATTTCCTCTTTATCTATCGTTTGTTTGCATCCGTTCTCTTTTTTAATTCTATTTTCTAATGTGTTGTACTGTATGAACTTATTTGAATTTTTTAAAAAAATCAGTACTTATCCATTATCCTCGTAAATAAGGAATTGTGCCTTGTTCCGTCTGTCCTGTCCTGTCCTGTCCTGTCCTGTCCTGTCCTGTCCTGTCTTGTCTTGTCTTGTCTTGTCTCTCCCTCTGTTTGCAAACGTCACATCAACCTCAGCCTTTTAGATACACCTTGATTTTCTGTAGTCACAAGTGTGTGTGTGTGTGTGTGTGTGTGTGTGTGTGTGTGTGTGTGTGTGTGCGTGCGTGTGTGTGTGTGTGTGTGTGTGTGTGTGTGTGTGTGTGTGTGTGTGTGTGTGTGTGTGTGTGTGTGTGTGTGTGTGTGTGTGTATGTATGTGTGTGTGCGTGTGTGTGTGTGTGTGTGTGTGTGTGTGTGTGTGTGTGTGTGTGTGTCTATGTGTGTGTGTGTGTGTGTGTGTGTGTGTGTGTGTGTGTGTGTGTGTGTGTGTGCGTGCGCGCGTGTGTATATGTGTGTGTGTGTGTGTGTGTGTGTGTGTGTGTGTGTGTGTGTGTGTGTGTGTGTGTGTGTGTGTGTGTGTGTGTGTGTGTGTGTGTGTGTGTGTGTGTGTGTGTGTGTGTGTGTGTGTGTGTGTGTGTGTGTGTGTGTGTGTGTGTGTGTGTGTGTGTGTGTGTGTGTGTGTGTGTGTGCGTGCGCGCGCGCGTGTGTGTGTGTGTATGTGTGTGTGTGTGTGTGTGTGTGTGTGTGTGTGCGTGCGTGCGCGCGTGTGTATATGTGTATGTGTGTGTGTGTGTGTGTGTGTGTGTGTGTGTGAGTGTGTGTGTGTGCGCGCGCGCGCGCGCGCGCGCACTTGCACGCAATAGAATAGTTCTGAACCACTATTTTAATGTTAAACGATACAAACGTTTTAAATTTTAGGAATTCTTCATATTTTGAATTTTCAACAAACTCCAAAACTATTGCTATGAGTCCTAAACTTTTAGGATTACTATGCTCTCAAAACATGTTTGATCGCAAGGAAAAGGTAATACCCGGAGATGCGGGCAGGACACAGAGAAGTATTGTCATCAACTTTCAAACAAACCAGCTGGGAGCAATCCTGCACTACCCTTGCAAGCCTGCACTATGTTCACATAGGGTGCAGGGTGTCTCGTAATATTGGCTGTGGGTTTTAGGAATACCATGCCATTTTCTGGAATGAGACAACCACAGAACGACTTCTCCATATCTTAAAGTTTTGAAATTCGTCGCTTTACTGTTTGATTGAAAATATGTGCAGAAAACACGTCACAATACTTGCAGTTGCTCAGTGGCACAGGTGTGATGCGTGGGCCTGAATTTCTGTAAATTTTGAGCAAACCCAACCTGTCTTTAAGACCAGTCTATTTACCAAGTAATGAAAGAATGTTACACTTCATCGCATTATTCTGGAATTGTCGTGTATCATAATTTTATCTTTTTAACAGTGCTGTCATCACCACATACAGGTTAGTTCATTTATCTTCTTAATGTGTATTCAACACGACGTGTAGGCTGGTACATCCATCATGCTAACTCAGTCTTGTAAACTGTGAAATTAATGCGACATAGTAGCATGTACATCTGTTTTAACTGTGAAATCAACATGAAATACAGGCTGCTACATCCATCTTGTTATCTGCGTAATCAACACGATATATTAGCGTGTACATCCATCTTGTCAATAGTGTAATCAAGACGACTGCTAATTTAATAAACCTCACTTCGGACACAGCTGTTGTGGCCAGTTTTAGTTTCAGTTCCAGTTTCATCTAGGATATGTCACTACGGGCGGACTAGTCCATATATGCTGAACCATATCTGTTAAATTTCGAAAACGACATTAGGCAGGGTTTACTTCGTACCCGCTGCGAAGTACCCGCTGGGAAGTGTGATTGTTTACAGACAGTGTAAGTTGCATTACTGAAAAAAAAAAGTTAACATACCCATCAAACTGAAATATGATGCATCAATACGACTTTGACATTGGCCTCTGACCAATAGGACGGAAAACTCACCTATTGATGATGACGATCAGAGAAAAGAAACACAGACAGATGCAAAAAGTCAGAGAGAGAGAGAGAGAGAGAGAGAGAGAGAGAGAGAGAGAGAGAGGGGGGGGTATGGATACAGGTACTTATTCATTAATTGCCATTGCCGCTCTTAAAAAGATTGCTACTGAACAATCGTTCCACACTATAGCATCATAACTACTACTTCACCATAATGCACTATGATATGAAATACATCGTTTCTTATACTCTTTAACAAGAAAAAAAGGACATGTTTCTAATTGTCTGGTTTGCTATTAGATGTGAAAAGTAAACTTAGGAGGGGAGAGAGAGAGAGAGAGAGAGAGAGAGAGAGAGAGAGAGAGAGAGAGAGAGAGAGAGAGAGAGAGAGAGATGGTCACAGCAAACATCTCCATCATGAAATGTGAGCATCAGTAGACTAACTGCATGATCGCCCCTACCCAGGAAATGGAGGACTGAAGAGCGCTACATTAAGTACGTGAAACAGAGATCGGAGTAGAAACACGATTAAAGACAGCTACATGAAACATAAAGACAAACAGCGCATTCAGCACATACGGCAGGAATAGAACACCTATGGAAAAGCATTCTATGCAGTACTCCAAATCGGTACACGAATAATTCAGAGAAGCTCTAGACTCATTGTGTCATACAGGAAGAGGAAACACAAAAAGAAGCATTACAGTCATCATTTAAACGGAAATAGGAAATAGGAACGCACGAAATACAGAAAGAAGCACATTACCGTTAAGACTTTAAACAGAACAAGGAAACACCAAGGGAAGCACTTCAGTCAGCACTTCAGACTGGAACGTGGAGGAGATCGTGGTCAACACCAAGGACAGGACAGTAACAGTAAATAACAGGAAAAATTGCGGTCAGCACTTGGGACCTAGACAGGATAACACAGGAAAGCATTACAGTCAGCACTTCAGACTGGAACATGGAGAAGATTATGGACTGCATCAAGGACAGTAACAGTAACATTACAGGAAGCATTGTGGTCAGCACTTGCGAGGTAAACAGGAAAAGACAGGAAAGCATTACACTTAATACGTCAAAGAGGAACAGAAAATACGGTGGTAAATATTGCAGTCAGCACTTCGGTCATGAATAGGAAACACAGAGGAAGCATTACAGTCGGCACTTCAGACATGAAGAGAAAACACTGAGGGTAGCCTGACGGTTGGCACTTCGGACATTAACGGAAAACACATAGGGAAGTGTTACAGTGTTACAGTCGGCACTTCGGGCAGGAAACAGGAAAGACAGAAGGAAGCATTGCTATTGACACACACCAGACGTAAACAATGACACACAGAGAAGTATTACAGTCAACACTTCAGACCTCAACAGACACCACAACGAGAAGTGTCGCCCAGACAGTCTGTAGTGTAGCACAAACTACTCCCAACCCGTCTCCTTTTGCTGTGATTTTTTCTTTCTTTTTTCTTGCGACATACTTCAATCCCTTGAACCTGATTGGTTGGTAGCGTCACCAGAAATGCAGACGGTGGTACTTGGTACTCAATCTGTCTGCCGCATCCAATCACAAGGAGGATACAATATCTGGATGATAGTAAGTATGCTCGCTGCAGCAGTCAAGCGTAAGATGAAACAGCTTCAAAATACACCTCGCAAAATATTGTGTTTCTTTAGAATCTATTGTCACCTGGAAACACATGCCAGTGACACAGGTTGTCAAAAAACAAACAAACAAACAAACAAACAAACAGAAATCAAATGAGAGGTATTCACGTCACCATCTCCCCAAACAAACAGCACTGGTCCTCTTTCATCATTAGTCCAGAGATGGTAAAACCATTCATGAATGGTAGCATTCTGCAGATAGATACATGGGTCTTCACTTAACATTCTCAAAGAAGAAGCAGAATATAGGACATTAAAGTCTGCGATACTTACAAATAAAATAAAACGACAAGAGAAGATAAAACTCTACATGCAATATCCTTTGGAACAGAACACAGGTGGACCATGAAAAAAACACACACAACATAATGTACAATACAACTGAATGCAACAGAGCTGAAAACATTAATGGACTGCATTGGTTTCCAGTGTAGAATGGTGATGTTGAATTAAACTCGGAATAAGATAATGACTTGGGAGATAAACATTTGTGTGAGTAGGTCCCATTTAAACCTTGAGTCATGAGATATCTGAAAGCGGAAACTTCTATGGGATAAGAGAAGTAACACGATTATATTCTAGACTTTCCATACTCGCTGTGAGAATAGCTTTGGACAATGATTAAGGAACGAAAATAGCCTAAAATGCCATCACATCTATAGTCCACAAACCCTAACATAAGGTCACATCTTACCTGAACAGACATAAATTGATTCCGTCTGACAATCCTTGCCGTGCAAAGACGGCCATATTGATGACGTTTGTGATGACGCCATAGGTCACGAGGACAGGACATATCCCGGCGTATATCACAAGAATCACCATGTCCGCCACACGAGGGCTGACAATATTTCGAGGATTGTTGCAAGGTAAGAACACCTCCTGGTAGGGAAATGTGGACGTCAGATTCGTACTGTTGGTGAAGGAACTGACGTTAGATGTCACCCCTCCAGAATCTGTGTTGTGATGGGTATGGCGACATTATTGTGCCATTAATCGTAAAGGGTTGTGCCAGGCTCTTCCGCCACAGTTGTGCAGAGACAAATCCACTTGCTGATGAGCGAAAAGAAACACCCGCTCAGTCCCTGCCTCTCTATGTCCAGTCACACTAACCTCTGCCTGTCCTGCAGACCTTTACCTTAGACACAGAACAAGAGAAGCATGTGCCATGATGTTCTTTGTTTTACTGTCACATGCAGATAAATGGCAAAAGATGGTTCAAACGATCTGAGAGAGAGTTCTGTGGCTCATGTTTGCTTGCTCTAGCCCTCTGATGTTGTATTGAACCGTGTTGACTCATTTTTTCACAGGCCAGCCTGCTATCACTAGAGCTGTTATACCTAACTGGGATTGAAACTGTCACAAACTAGGCCTATTCAAACCTATGTGGTCATAATGATGTCCCCTCTTCTTGATCACCGATCAACCCCATTCATTACCAAATCACTTTCCTCTTCATTTCGTTACAACGATCAGCATGAATGTCAATAAAGAGGGCTTTCAGAATAATTCTTTAAAACAGCTCATTGATACGTCCATGTCTCTGGCTAGATTTTATCAGCTGAACACAACTGACCAACAAATATGCAGAGTATTTGTGGCTGTGACCGTCATACTGAAGAATCCAAAACATAAAATAAAACAATAATTAAAATTCGTGGTGGATTGCTTCAGCATCTCTATTCTGCTAATCAAGTCAACACCTCCATCAACAGTCCCCCACCCCCTTACCCCTTCTCTCTTCTCCCCCTCCTTTTCCCCCTCCTCCTCCCTTCAGCTTCCCTTCATATTTCCGCCATCCCCTCTGTCTTTTTTGCCACTACTGGTAAAGAGCGGCAGCACTACCTTGACCTTGGCCTGTGACAGCACTGCCACTGGCAGCAAGAAAAGACCGCTTCCAAATCTGTCTTATTTCACTTTCTTTCTTCATACACTTGAGACACTACTATGTCCTCTTGTCCCCATTCTTCTCTTGCTACCACCCCCCCCCCCCCCCCCCACCATCTACACCTCTCCTTATTCACCCACGTTAGTGCTCATCTGCACCCGTGATTACCATTCTCACTTGGTGTGTCTGTGAAATCTCGCGCTTTAACGGTGATGTATTCTTAATGAGTGTCATTAACAACATGAGATCGCATGATTAGTAGTATTATCTTCTATCATTTTTGCAGCAAAGTAAATTTCACCATACATTCTTACAGTTGTATAAGGATTGGTAATAGTTGAAACAAATAAGATTTTCGAATCGTTGATTTCATGTGATTTCACTTGCTTAACATCACCATGGATCAAAAACTCATCTTGCCTGACGTGGCAATATTTGGCACACACACACACACACACACACACACACACACACACACACACACACACACACACACACACACACACACACACACACACACACACACAGAGACAGAGAGAGAGAGAGAGATGAAATGAAATGAAATTTATTCCAGGATAGGTCACAGCCCCTTCTGAAGGGGCATTATTCTCAAAACAAAGCATGATGAGCATAACAACAACAAGATAACACAAAAATGCATGAAGTGCAATCTGTTGTACCAGTGCATAAAGTACAATCTACTGACTCGGGTATTAACTGCATTCTAATTAAGCAGCATTCATGCAACATTGGCGCATTCATACACTTATTAGTAAATATAACAGCTCGCCTCTTAAAAGCTCGATACAAATATATGCACAAATTCCTCACATATATATATATATATATTCATTTTCATTCGCCATTAGTAGAATGACACCAAACTGACATGGGTTTGCATAAGATTTAAATGGAATATGTTCCCGCCATAGGTCACTGAGAACAGGGTAGAAGACAAAAAGGGTACTTCGTCATCATTCGCCTTTTGACAGAGCGGGCATATCAAACTGCTGTCAGAAATGACGTCATACCGTTGATGATGCACTGCTATGTCTGAAACGCCAAATCTGAACTTCGTCATGTCATTTTAGCATGTCTGTAAGTATCAAGTGAAAGACGCATTTCACAATTATTAGATGATTGAAACATTCTGTACCATGAAAACCTTTTACTTTCTTGAATATGTTCATGCCAGTTTTGCCAACTGCTATCAATGAGTCTCTGACAAAATACTTGCAAAACGTGTTTCACATTTTCCACACCCTGGTTCAGCCATACAAATCCAAAGGCATTCAAGAATAGTATCTTACGAACGCTTGACGCCCATGGCAGGGGTTGAGAGCTACCAAGGTATTCATCGGACAAGATTTCTCCAGCGAGTGAGAGAAATACGCAAAAAAAAAAAAAAAAAAATTGTCCCTCACCTAAAAGATGCTAGAAAAAAAAAAAGAAAGTAGCAATAATCTTTGATCACATGGTCATTGAAGGTGTAAAGTATTACGTAGACTAGGACGACAATCTGAAAATGTCCATCTAGAGATGTGGCCAGCCTGTAAAAATAATTTCAAAACAATGTACCTCATCAAATCTGTTCCATAATCAAAACGTAGAGGGTAAAGAAGAATGTGTAACACCGTTTAGCGGAGAGGGTAAGGTGGGCACATCACGTGCAGCCCGGGTTGGGACGGGTGACACCGCTGTGTCAACGTTATCTGTTCAATGTAAAGTTCACGACAGAAACTGTTCGTGTAATGTGTCGTTAAGCAGAACACATTCACATGTTTTTGCGGTGATCAATAAACGTGTACCTGATGACGCATCGAATGTTGTTCACACACATAATGAAAGAGTGGAGGAAAATGTGTTTTCTTTCATGTTCAATGGATGTTGTTGTTCTAAATTGTGTGTTCAAAATGAAAAAGTGATTGAGAATAGTTTATCTTTCTCACTGAATACAGGCTTATCTTGTAATGTGCCTGTACATAATGAAGGAATGTAGGAGAATGCATTATCTCCTTTGTCAAATGCCCAAATGTCAGTATAAACAATAAAAAAAAAATGAATGAGAGAATGAATGAAGGTGGTATGCCTAGTTCATCAACTGAGTGCGTTTCTTCTAAACTTAGTACACAATATGAAAGAGTGAATGAAAGTGTGAATAAAAATGATATGGATTCCTCATCGAATATGTATTTCTCCACCAAAGTTTTTTTGTAAATAATGAAAAGGAAAATAAGGTTGTGTCCCTTCCAACATTGAGTGTGAACGTCCCTTCCGAAATTTCTGTGCATGATTTAAGCACGACGATGACTCGTCTTTCATGTGGAATGATCGTTTTTCTTCTTGCACCGATGTTCGGATACCAAGTTTTATTCCATTGTCATTGGCAAACGATGCAGTTAATGTAGTGTCTGAAAATAGAAGAGAAATAGTAACTGAATGGTCGAGGTAATTCTACAGAAAGCCACTATGATGTAAATGTAAGTGGTACGAACAGAAAGCATGTATCATTTTTGCATTGGAACGTGAATGGCTTGCTGAATTATCTGATAAAACATTTGTTTTGTACATAACATCGTTTGATTTGTTTGCTTAGTAGAAATATTTCTTAAAAATTTGCATCCAAATGTATTCAGCAATCATAAAGTTTTATGTAAACCTGCTCGTCAATTTACAAAACGAGGAAGACGATCTGGAGGTGTTATGTGTCTTATGAAAGCGGAATTTTCATCCCTTTCGTACAAGAGCTACCAACTGACCTAAATAATACGATCATGTCCAGTATTTCTAAAGATGCGTTTGGTTTTTGTAAGAATGCTCTTTATGTATGTACATATGCACCTCTGGAAAATTTCCATTCTATACTTACTATGATACTGATAATGGCATATATGTTTTGAAAACTGCCTTTCTGATGTTATGTTTAGTATGCCTGAATGATTTTCACTTTCTGGCTGGAGATCTAAACAGCAGAATTTCTAACATTTGTCAGGAATTGACAACAAAAAAGTGTCCTTTCAGTTTACACAACGGAACCTATCTTAAGAGATGTTCCGAAGACAAGGCATCAAACACGTATGGTAAGCTGTTGTTCAACATGTTTTACTGCGCTAGATATGTGCATTTTAAATGGTGTGAGTGACGGCGACCGACCGTCGTTTTGCATACATTTCAGAGACAGGGAACAATGTGAATGACTATTTTGTAATTTCGTACGACATGTTTACGCTTGTTAATCTATCATGCAACCTCTGTGCGAATGAACGTATAGAGTCCGACCATTTACCTCTAGTGTTCAACATAAACTTAAGCTTGAAGTAAGAAATGGAAAAGACATAAAGCAAAACACACACTTTATTGATAATAAGTATGAATGAAAAGTTGAACATGCTAATACTTTTCATGATCTAATGAGTAGTCAACGTGCATTATTAATGCTGAAGGAAGCCGCTGGTCTCATTGATGATGATGTTAATGCCGGTTTAAATACATTTGATGCTTGTATGAAAGAACAGGCAGAGTGCATGAGGAAACGAATAAAAATAAATATTAATCTACTGAATAATGATTGGTATGATCATAAATGTTATAAGGCTAAAAAAAAGACGTGAAACAGCTTCTAAGAATATCTAGAAAGACGCTAGACGCTAAAGACAGAGCTCGAAGGGAATATAAGAATTTTTTGAAGAGGAAGGAGGACGAGTATAATTCTGCTTTATTATGCAATTTGATTAATTCAGTAAAAGATCAGAAAGAGTTCTGGATGGAAACATATGCGTAAAAACATCAGTTAGAGAGAGAGAGAGAGAGAGAGAGAGAGAGAGAGAGAGAGAGAGAGAGAGAGAGAGAGATTTGATCAATGTAGTCGTTGGGGGAAAACAAGCGCGGGCTGACAATTCTATCGT
The DNA here is from genome assembly GCA_016801955.1 of Conus betulinus. Taxonomy (NCBI): domain Eukaryota; kingdom Metazoa; phylum Mollusca; class Gastropoda; order Neogastropoda; family Conidae; genus Conus; species Conus betulinus. The sequence goes on from JADBJO010007245.1 coordinate 50,640, forward strand.
CATTACATCAATGACTTGGCAAAGATTCAAAAGAAGGAAAGGGGGATAGGGATGTGGAAGGGACTATAGGGTATAAATATAAAATCCTGCACTAGCAGCATATAAGGACCATCGTAGTCCATCTACTAAAGAAAACAGAACCATTCGTATCACCTCCTTAGAGGCCTTTCGTCCGTTGATTCGCACTCGTCATTGAGGCACGGCTGATCATGTCTGTGTGTTTCACTTTGGCCCCAAATTGAGATATATCACGGTCTATAATTCTGGTATTACCACAGACTATAATTCCGTGGTATGTCACCGCCAAGGGTTCAGGATGTGCACTCTCTGCCTGGTAGAATTTGCATTAACTCTTTCCGCGTGGTTTCCAAACCTTTCCCAGGCACACGCACACACATATCACCACCAGCGCCCAATCAGAGGTCTGGCGTCCATCCCAATGCAAATCACACACGTATAATCAACTAGCGCTTACATGTTTCGACCCAGTTTCGCCCCGGAGAGTTTTGTCGTGTGTTGTTCCGATGTCCAGTTTTATGTCTGTGGACGTTAATTACGTCACGACGCCATGCGTCACGTGATCGCCGACCCAACGTTGCTGTTTGTAGGACACCAAGGATACTTGATACAGCGCAAATTTGGTGGCGATCGGCCTAAAAATGTGTCCGTGTATAAGCGAACAAACAGACAGACAAACTGAGCTTGATATAATATAATATTCTGCCGTGTATGAAGAACAACCATATAGAGAGGAGAATTTTTTTTTTAGTAACGCCTTTTTGTATCATGTGCTGCTTGAATGATTGTATTTCGAATGGTTTGGTGAGTTTTTGTTCCGCAGATTTATTTTTCTTTTTTTTTCCCCTTCCCCACCGACGCCATAACAAATGATGTAACGATAGAGTGAGGCGAGTATTAGATGACGTATCTGCGGACGATCTTAGCAAATAAATCTGAACAGAAACCTTATGAATTTGATTTGTTATAAGAAACGCATATTTGACAATGACATTTACAAGTGTTTTACGTTTGTATTTTTGAGGAAGAGCGCCTTTCAGTGTGTCAGCTTAGCGTCATGATAGCTGGTGTGCAGCAGCACCAGGATCTTCTCAGCGGAACAGCCAAAATGTACAATGCTGGGGAGGGTGGGGGGGGGGGGGGGTAGCTGCCGCCTTTTTCCCCAGAGCTGAAAGGGTTGAACGGTTCCATATTGACAGCGGAGAAATGAGTAGAAATTAACATTGCATATAATTATCGTTTAACATGGTTTTGCAAGTTTTAAATCATATTTTCAGTGAACGGTTTCCTATGCCATCGCTCTTGCTTCTATAGCGAACATGGACTGTTGCAAAAAAAAAAAAAAAAAAAAAAAAAAAGGAAAATATATTATATGCACACATGAAAAATGTGTTCAGTGCTTTCTTATGATATGATCGACGACAGAAACTGCATCTGTTAATTGTTCTTCTTCCCATGGTTGCAGTACTACACACGTTGCTAAAATTCTATTGGTTAATTAATCTGATCTGAAACCACCTGAATCTCATGTCGTGAATATTCTACGCTTTGATGTAAACAAAGCTTGCCATTTGATTTCAGGAGATATTTTCCTTTAATATCTCGCAACAATTCAGCTGAATTTTGTGTAGTGTAAGTACGGCATGACACAGTTTTGTTCCTCTTTGTTGAATGTAAAATCTCAAAAGCTTTCTTTCGTTTTTTCTGAAATTCTACCTTCTGATTATTTGTTCAAGTTTGTGTTTTGTCCACGAAGAGAACTGTTTGCCCTTTTATGGCTACTGCCTATGTTAGAAACTTAGTGTGTATGTTGATGGATGGATGAGGGATGACTTATAAGCAT
>JADBJO010007245.1:57500-65000 GCA_016801955.1 Conus betulinus
AGTCCTAGTGGCGATGGCGATGTTAACAATAGTGATGGTAATATGAAAGCTAACAATCATATAAATGATGATAATGCTAACAACTATAGTGAAGGTAATGTTAATAACGGTACTGATAATGAAAGCATGATATATATATATATATATATATATATATATATATATATATATATATATATATATATATATATAACAATTATAAACAAAGCTTGCTCTTATGTCTTAGATTGAAGAAATAGGGGGAGATAAGCATTCATATCTGCAGTGGCAGTTAATTCTGCCTAACTAGCAGTATGTGCTTGAGAGGGTGAATGGAGAATAATACGTGCTTCTCAAATGAACCTTCAGCAAGCTTATAGCCTCCAAGGGGGAGACAATCTCCAATGGGAGGAAACTCACGAACATATAACTCCTGGTCAGATACCGGTATTTCGAAAGCTGTTTATTTCTCCTCAGTGACCGCGGAAAGTGGTAACTTGACTCCTCTGCCTTTTCGGTTTTAAGAAGAATGCTATCCCAGAAAAAGGCTGGTGTGCAATACCGTAGTAGGTTCGTTGAGTTTTCAAGAAACCAACCAAAGGTGCCACCTAAGAAGCAAAAAAGAAAATCATAAGGGAGATAATGGGTTCTGGCAGTCAACCCTGAATATTTATTCGTAACAATAAATACGTTTGAAAAAAGATAATAATAATAATAATAACAACGTCAACAACAACAACAACAACAAACAGCAACGACAACAACAATAATAATAATAATAACAGATTAAATAAATAACATAAAAATAATAACACTATCAATGATAGTGATTGTGTGCGTGCATGTATGTGTGTGTGTGTGTGTGTGTGTGTGTGTGTGTGTGTGTGTGTGTGTGTGTGTGTGTGTGTGTGTGTGTGTGTTCCATTGTAATGTCAGCCTCCTATGCATCGACCCCCCACCCCCAGCCACCACCAACACCACTAAATCTATCATTACTTGGGAAGGCTGGGGGGGTGGGGGTGGTGGGGGGTGGGGGTGGTGGGGGGGGTGGGGTGAGTAGATTGATGTAGCAAGTGGAGAGGCTTCGAGAGTGAAAAAAAAAGGAAAAGGAAGGTAGCTGTAACTTATGTCTGAGGTAAAGAGTGGTAGGTATGGTAGTATGTGTGTGTGTGTGTGTGTGTGTGTGTGTGTGTGTGTGTGTGTGTGTGTGTGTGTGTGTGTGTGTGCGTGTGTGTGTATAGGCGGAGGATATTGCAGGCTGATGCTCCAGAGGTGGAATGGCACGTACTACGTTTGGGTGTTGATGCCATGAGGATGGAGGGTGCCGAGTTTGGCAATAAGATTTCTGCATAAGGCGCTTCAAGTTGTCACTCTGTGATTTCCACAGTGCCAGGACTTTGACATAGTGGATGTTGTGTTGGGCGTGGTTGAAGTGTAGAGCAACTGGTTTGGGCCGATGGTGGCGGATGTCAGCCTGGTGTTCAGAGATGCGTGTGTCTCAAGTGTGCGAGATGTCTCACCTACATAGATCGTACCACACAGCTGACAGTGGATGGCATACACAATGTTGTGGCTCTGACAGGAGAAAGTGCATTTAATAGTGAATGAGCCTTTGGGGCCATGTAGGCTGATGTCTGGTTTGGTGAGAGAGCAGATTTTGCAATTGGGTTTTGAGCAGGGGAAAAGTACCTGGTGGCTTAGTTGTGGAGATTTTGAAGATCACAGTTACTGAAAACAGGAACAAAAGAAAACCAGGAGGCTTTAAAGTTCCATCTTCATTGCATAATTTGGATAAGCTATCCAAGGTAATTGACAATAAGCTCTTTATCTTATGAGGCCCTTACTTGTCATACTCATAACTGATATCTTTAAGTATTTCCACTGATCAATTATTCTTAGGTGTAAATACGTTGTACTCTTTTGATGTTATACATAAGTCGTTTTATGAAGATGCAATTTTATTACTAATAATATTATTAATAATGAAAATGCTGGCAAGACTTTATTCAATGATTAAAAAAAATCATCGTTTCATGTTTTATTACAACATAATCTTAACTCGAATAAGTCATATACATTCATACTATCAATATATTTCAAAATTCGAAGGTTTGAATAAGATCACTCTTATTTCTACGTGCATTTAAAGCTGGTAATATAATATTCTCTGTCTAAATTATCTATGGATAATTTTTGAATTCTTGTACTAATTTTGTTACTCTTCCTTGTACCTTCTCAATCAAAACCGAATGTATGAATTGTCTTTGTTACCTTGATCACCATGACTGTGGCAGTGATGATATTGAGGGTTGACTGCCAGAACCCAGTATTTCTCTTTTATCTATCTATCTATCTATCTATCTATCTATCTATAGAAATATATATAGAAATAGCAAACAACTATATATATATATATATATATATATATATATATATATATATATATATATATATATAGTAAACAACTGCACGCACAAATGGAAATCGTTGTTAGCAAAACACCCTGAACCACAAATAACTTGAGAACCGAGCTACACGTGCAGCCAACCCGCACGTGCAAACACATTTTTGAATTGTAAACAAAAACTGAAAATACACGTGAAGCCAACTCGCACAGCAGGCTATATAACACCGGCAGTGAGTGACACTAAACCATCCTGAAGAGAGCAAGCGCTCGAAACAATACTGTAGTTTTAAAACTTCCTTTTAATACCTTATTTTAAACATATATATATATATATTTCAACAACATTTTTCCTCTCCACACTTTTGTGTTTGTTTAGTTCTACGACCTTTCGCTGGCTGCTTTGGGGGTGCTGTTGGATTCTTTTTCGAACCCTTGGCGGTCGGAACACCACAGAATTATGGATTGTGGTGTGTCTCTACCTGACGCCAAGACCACAGACACAATCAGCCGTGTCTCCCTGATGAGTCTGATCCAGCGGACGAAAGGCCTCGGAGCAGGCGATACATATAGATCTGTCTTCGAGAGGGATTGCGATAGTTTCCTCATGCAGCCAGTGAAGGGTTTTCATACTTATGATATACATTTTCCCATTTACTTCGTCTTCAATTTTTTTTCTCAAATTCTAATCTTTGCCAAGTCATTACTATAATGATGGAAGAATTGTTAACCTGCACTTGTTTTCCCCCACTACTTAATTGTTCAGCATTATATATATATATAGATATATATATATATATATATATGTGTGTGTGCGTGTGTGTGTGTGTGTGATACTGGCTTCTGGCACTCACCCCTCGATACAGTGTCACCCAGTCTTTCAAATTGTATTTTAAGATTCCCATTTAGTCAATTTACGGTAGGATTACATGCTGCCACGTAATAGTAGGAAAAAGGGCAACAATATTGGCCACGATTTGATGGCAATTACGATTCATCTGAAGACGAAAATTACTATGTAATATGCACTTATAAGACACAAAGACAAACTCTCGCTTTGAGAGCAGTCAATAACAAGATATATTTTGGTTCCTTCTGTGTCAATGAGTCTGCGTCTACTCCTTCCTTTAGCGATTTCTTCTGGAATGTTTACAGAAAAATGTTGCGTGTTGTCCAAAATCAAAATGGGAAGATTTTGCTCACCCTGTAATCAATTCCGTAGCAGAAGGAGGACACTATTTATGGATGGAATCTCTACTTTCAAAGAATAGGCAAAGGCAATCTTTTGACACAAACAAGTGTATTGGATGATAACATGTAAAGTTTTGTCCTGGCGTCGAGCCATCTTATGAAAGCTGTACAATGGGAGAAGAGTGTAAATGGAGGTCTTTTTTTTTTTTTTTTTTTTTGCTGTCCCAACCTCTGCACCACTTCAGAGGCAGTGCACCCACGCCGCTCATTCCGACACCCCGTCCACAGCTGCAGCCCGGTCGGCCCCGCCGCAGCCCCGGCACCGGCAATCCACAGGGCGGAGTCAATGTCAAGTCGTCAAGAGGCAACCCACCGGAGGAGACACTGCACTGCTGCCGAGTCACTTCGGTGGTGTTCAGTGGCGCCTGTTCTGATCTAACATACGCAGGACACCACCTACTAAGCCCCCTACTGACGACAATAATTGCTTAGTCGCGGAGCCGGCGTGAGTGAGCTCTCCCTCCGGAGGGCGCCCCCACGTCCGTCCAACGACAGCCCCATGGACTCGCCGATACCGGTGACCCCGACGGAACCAAACCAAGGCCACAGACATGGAGAGGACATCGAAACTGAGGTCACCATGAGAGCAGGGCATGAAGGGCCACAGAACTTGGTTTTTTTTTTTTTTTAATGCTGATCGATGAGAATGAGGATGATTAAGATGATGCTACGGATTTCCATTTCGGTCTGAGACTACATGACAGGGCTGTACTCTACGCTTCCTTTCATAATATATCCCGGCGTCAACCGGGCCCGAGAGATACAGGCACCTGCAGTGTTGGTCAGAAAATTTGAGCAACACTCTCAGAAACGCATCCATTAAGTGGATGAAACTCGACTGTGTGGTCCCAGTCTTCCCAACTGAGTCCGCGCAGCAAACTCAACTCTGGGTAGGAGCCGGTCGGGACAGAAAAGCCCACATGCCTCTGATGGGATTCGAACCCACGACCTCCCAGCCGAGAGTACGCGACGCTAACCACTTCGCCACGGCGGCTGGTAAATGGAGGTCTTTGGTGACCCTGTGATGCAGACAGCAAACCAATTCAGACTGAAATGATTTTGATAATGGTGACAATTTGCGTGTATGCGTGGACATTATAAATGGCAGGTTGAGCGAAAGGTTATTCTGCAGTCATTTCAACGGGGAGGCCATTTTGTTACAAAAACGTTTTCAATGGAAAGGAAAAGGAAACATTAGGTGTGGTATTTCTATTTACACACCACACACACACACACACACACACACACACACACACACACACACACACACACATACACACACATACACAGAGACAGAGTGAGAGAGTGAGAGAGAGAGAGAGGAGAGAGAGAGAGAGAGACCGAGAGAGAGAGAGAGAGAGAGAGAGAGAGAGAGAGAGAGAGAGAGAGAGAGAGAGAGAGAGAGCGCAATGCTTCTTTCTTCTTGAAAATCAATATATCACCCACGACGATGGCTATTAGGAAAATACCAACAATACACCAGCAGGTAACTGTACGTATGAGAGAGAGAGAGAGAGAGAGAGAGAGAGAGAGAGAGAGAGAGAGAGAGAGAGAGACAGAGACAGAGACAGAGAGACAGAGACAGACAGACAGACAGAAACAGACAGACAGACAGACAGACAGACAGAGACATAGGCTGACTTTCAAGGCAGTCCCCAGAGACACCACAGAGACAGGTAGGCGGTGAACCCTCGCAGTCACCCCAGGGGTCAAATGGCACAGAGCACTGAACGTGAATCGCAATTTTCTCATTTGCTCATAAATGTTTCTTACTGTCTGAGCCTAATTTCCCATCCTAACATGTTTCTCACTTTCTTTATACATCATTTTTCTTCTCTCACATTTTCTCATTTCCATCATCATGACTATTTCATTTTCTCGTTGTCTTCTGGTCTTCATGACTATTTCATTTTCTCGTTGTCTTCTGGTCTTCATGACTATTTCATTTTTCTCGCTGTTTTTCTCTGCTCAAATGACGGTTTGGCTTTCTCAAACAGTCTCTTTTTCGTTTGTCATAAAAGTTCTCTCTTTTTACAGTTGCCGCACTGCTGACAATGGGTTTCTACAAACTCTCAGTGGTAGGAACCTCGCAGTTAGGACCACATTCTTCCGTCTTCATGAATCCGCTTCCTATTGAACTGATCGTTCCTTTGGCAGATTGAGCTATAACGGAACAGAAAGGGCTAACAGATTTCCATCCTAAAGATCACGAATTACCACATGAATAGTTAAGGAGAGGGGGATAAACTTGATACACCTAGACTGCATATAGATGGTGAAGTGCGCGCGCGCGCGCGCGCGCGCGCGCACACACAGACACACACAGACACACACACACACACACACACACACACACACACATACTCACGCACTCACTTTGTCTCTCTCTCTCTCTCTCTCTCTCTCTCTCTCTCTCTCTCTCTCTCTCTCTCTCTTACACGCTCTCTCTCACTTTCTCTCCATCTTTTCTCTCTCTCATACACACACACTCACGCACGCACGCGCTCGCGCGCACGCGCGAGCACACATACACACACCGAGGAGGAAGAGGACTTAGCGAAGGAAAGCTTCAAGACAGATGACTGCATATTCACTCTAGCAGGCAATGAATTAAGGAGCATGTTCAAATCTCGTACAAAACTGCGAACCAAAGAAGGTTACGCGGGATCACAAGCAAGTGCTAAAGTGTAACTGGCACTGCAGAGGAAACCGTGTTATTAGAAACTCTTTACCTGGCAGGAGGCAGCAAATTACAGTCTGGAACATGTTGAAATATCCAGAGCACGCAACCAGAACTTACAGCCTGGAGTCGATGACTGAGTATGTTCGACTGATCTTCTAGAACGGAAAAAAACCCAAAAGTAGCGGTCAGAGTGCCATGAGACTGGATATAGTGCTCTGCTCAAGTTCATTGGAACCAATGATTCTGACTGTTATCATGGTGCCGTTTGAAATCAGATCGAATGAAACACACTGCAAAACTAAGGAGTATACCAGCGTATTCAGCTTGAAGGAATCTGGCTCCTAACTTAAGTTCTTGCCGAAGAGTTTGGAATAAGGGAATGTGTGTGTGTGTGTGTGTGTGTGTGTGTGTGTGTGTGTGTGTGTGTGTGTGTGTGTGTGTGTGTGTGTGTGTGTGTGTGTGTGTGTGTGTGTGTGTGTGTGTGTGTGTGTGTGCGTGCGTGCGTGCGTGCGTGTGTGCGTGCGTGCGTGCGTGCGTGCGTGTGTCTGTGTGTGCGTGTGTCTGTGAGTGTGTGTGTGTGTGTGTGTGTGTGTGTGTGTGTGTGTGTGTGTGTGTGTGTGTGTGTGTGTGTGTGTGTGCGTGTGTGAAGAGTGTGTGTGTGTGTGTGTGTGTGTGTGTGGGGGGGGTATATGCAGATTTGCTTATGATCAAATGAATCATTTCTTAATTTGTGGAAATGAGACAAACGATCAGGGTTCTTGAGGCAATGGTAGAGCAGACTGAAGACCATCTATATGCTGTCACCCAGGAAAACAAGTAAAGTACATCAGGCTTAAACTCATTAGCAGCAGACCATTTATTGAGTGATTCAAACATCAGAGAGCTGTGCCTTGTCCTTGGGGAGTCCAGTCATGCAGACAGCGGACGTTTGAATCCCGACAGCACCAAAAATAAAGAACATGATAGCAAAGTACAAAAAAAAAGAGTCGTGACCTTGATATAAGGCAGACCCTTAAATTATGAGTTCAAGGCCAAAACGCTTGAATGAGAGAGAGAGAGATTCAGGAAGAGAGAGAGAGAGAGAGAGAGAGAGAGAGAGAGAGAGAGAGAGAGAGAGAGAGAGAAAGAGAGAGGGTCTGTAGACTTTCTGGGTGTCCAGCTGTCTTTAGTTTTTTTCTTCTGC
>JADBJO010007245.1:70000-77500 GCA_016801955.1 Conus betulinus
GATCATCATCATTACCATTATCTTTATTCCTATAAGAAATATAACTGTCATCATTATTACCTTGACTCACACATAGTCTCCTTCTCTGACACAGCCTCGTTTTCATTCAACGCCTATCTTGCGCTGAAGTGAATGAAGGTAAGTGATTGTTCGTTCATTTTCGTTGTCCTGTGTGTTTTGTATTTTGCCTGAAGAAGACCAAGGAGGTCGAAACGTGTCGTGTTTTGTCTTGTGATTCGTTTGCCTACGTTTTCTTGGCGGGTTCGCTTTTAATTACATTTAAAATTTGTTTTTAAAAGTCTAAATTTTCGCAATTCCTCATATTTTGAAATTTCAACAGACTCCAAAATTAATAATTCTGGTCGTAAACTTTTAGGATTACTAAGCTCTCAAAAATGGCTGTCTCGCTGTACTGGCTGTGGGATTTAGGATTATTATGGCATTTTCTGGAATGAGACATTTATAGAATGGCTTCTTAATACATTAGAGTTTGAAATTCGTAGCTTTACCGTTTGATTAAAAACAGGTGTATGAAAACACGTAACAATAATTGAAATTGAACAGTTGCATGCTTGTGATGGACGGGACCAGATTTCTGTTAATTTTGAGCAAATCCAATATGTCTTTCACATCTAGTCTATTGACCCAGTACTGAAGGACCTTTGCCCTTCATTGCATTATTCAGAGGTTGTCGTATTTAACAACGTGTCATTTGACCTAGTGCATCATGGAAAGTACTGGGTTAGTTGTGCTGGTTTGGTTGGAAACTCTACTTGAGTTTCTTGTGGCATAGCTCTAGGTTGGTTGTTTAGCTGTCTTTGATTTCTTCTCTTGTAAAGTAAACAATGTGCATTTGGAGCATGTCAGTACCAACAATGGCCTAAGAATTGAAAATCCTTACTTTTTCATGTTCAAAGCATATCAACTAGTAAACTTCTGTCTATTGATTAGAGTAAATATTGAGAAAAAGGTATTCATTCGCAATCAATGGAAACATCTCAAATAGTAGATAAATTTTTACTCTTGAGATTTGAAAGGTGTTAAGTGTAATAATTCATCAATAAATGCAGTCATCTAATCTTTATGAGATCCCGTATTGATTTGTTGTGTGTTGAAGTGACGCATATATGAAATATGATTACGCATGACGTAATGCGCATATTCGTGAACTATTTTTACCATGACAGAATGCGCATATTTTTGTGACAATGTACAGTGTTTGCAGCTGACTTTTTTTTTTTTGTTTTTTTTTATTTTAGACAATTTTAAATTAATTAAAATGCTCGAATTGGAAACCAAGCCAATCCAAAGCATTCACAGTCAAGAGCCACATGCAGAGTGATAATTCATTTCGTTCACTGTGCTGTCAATTCCACATGTAGGCTGGTACACTTATCTCTACTTTGTATTCAACACGACATGCACGCTGGTGTGTCCATGTTGATACATGTGTAAAGCAACTCGACACGCATGCTGGTACATTCACTTCTTAAATCTGTCCTGTTGACTGTGTAACTACAACACCATGGCATGTATATCCGTTTTTGTCAACTCTGCAATCAGCATGATAGACAGGCTAATACATCCATCTTTTAATCTGCTAATCAACAGGACATATTGGCTTGCACATCCATCTTGTCAATAGTATAATCAAAACGACCGCTAATTGAATTAACCTCATTTTAGACACGGCTGTTGCGTCCAGTTTTAGTTTCGGTTTAAGTTTCATCAAAGAGGTATTATTGCGTGTGGACTAGTCCATATATGCTGTACCACATCTGCTAAGTTTCGAAACCACATTAGGCAGGGTTTACTTCGTACCCACTGCGAACATGGGCAAATGTGATTGTTTACAGAGAGAGTAAATTACATTACTGAATAAAAAAAAAGTCCAGTGTTCCCCTCCGCCCCTTTACATCCCCACACAGTGAAGGGAGAAAAAGAAAGTCAGTATTTCTATTAGAGGAATATTAGGGAGAAACAGAAGTCTGTCTGTTTCTATTAGAGGAATAGCAGGGAGAAAAAAAAGAAGCCAGCATTTCTGTTATAGAAAGGAAGAGCAGGGAGAAAAATCTCTGTTGGCGCAAGGGTAGAAATGTGTGCGTGAGAACTTCATTCAGCGCGTGAATCCCTGTTGGCGCAAGGGTAGAAATGTTTATTTATTTATTGGAATAGTGGCGTTGCATACTATGTGAATAACCTCTTCTCCAACTCCTGCATCAGGGTTGATCCTGTATTTGACAGTTACAATTGCCAGACTATCAAATCAGCAACTCGGAGCAAGAGAACTGACAATAGGAAAGCAGTCAGAAGAAATGTGCAGTCTAGAAGTCAAGCAATTGGGCAGTGGGACAGATTGATCTCTTTGGATGAAAACAAAGCCAGTTTCACAGACTTCCACTGTACAAAACTGGCAGAAAAGTTCCAGAATGACCCAGGCTACAGGGAACTGGTGCTGAGTGGAGGATTACAGATGCTTCAAAGGTCTGGTCATCTGAGCAAAGTTCCGCAGAAAGATCTGCCACAGAATGCTATACCACCCCCAAACCCAACGTGCACCATAGTTGATGGAATGGCGATGGCGCAAGCTTTGGTGAATCGGGTAGAAGAAAAAACACTTGGGGAATGGAACAGTGGCGTTGCAGTCACGTGTGTGTAGACCGCACAGTTCTACCACTGACCATTCCTCCACACGCCAGCTGAGATGTGATCTCTTTCACAAAGTCAACAAGAGCATTGATAACCTCCCTCCCACACAAGATGCCTTGAGACTTCACATCAGACGATCTCACTTTCAGACACTGGTGTGGAAGAAGCTCTGGAAGTTCATCCATACCATCCCCCAGTCGTTGACAGTGGCTGAAGCCTTGTGAAAGAGAATGGGAGTGAGGTTATTGAAACCCTGCTGCTGACTCATGAACCATCAACAGCGCTGTGTCTTGAGCTGGTAGCTTGTGGGTGTACGCTTTGCGCCACAACGCGCTGCAAGTGTGCATCCTGTGAACTGGGATGCACACAAAAGCGTGCTGCTGCAAAGACTGCAGACATCCATGGACTGCGGCAGTGCAGCGAAACTAAGCATATTCAGAAATGACGTTTCTTTGCATTTAAACTTGGATTATGTTCCATGCTTTGTTGTTATTTGATGTTCACTGTGAACGAAACTGAATTCCTGACGAATTGCTGGTGAGCGATTGCTGCTTAACCCAAGATTTGACATTCATTCTTGACTCCAAATTTTATTGAAAAAGATAAAGAATGTTAATAATGTTCTTTCTGACCAAGCTGGAGATGATTGGTGCAGAAATGATGACTTATTTGCACATAACAAGTTTGTACATGAAGATCGTATGCGTATTCTGAAACTGTTAGCAGTAAATGTATTCTTGAGAATTCAAGTGCACACATTGGCCTCTGTCTTGTATAATTTCTGGTGTTTCATGTTGTTAGACATTCACTATTCTGCAGTCAAGATCTAATAGGTTTCAACGCATAAACCAACAAACCGTACCACTGATATCCAAATTTTTTGATGGTATGTTTTGATTTTGCATGCCAAAATACATATAAATAACCATTTACATTGACAATTTATCCAACAAATGCCTGAGATATGGTTCTTCACAGGTATTTTGTTGGCCATTTTGAAAACTCATAGCGGCTCTACAAGGCAAAGTCAGAATGTCCGTCCACCTAGGTTATATTGCCCTATGTCCTCGCTCTCCATCCAGACCAGTTTGATACTTGTAACCCGAAGGGTTCAGTGAACCATTCTTATTTCCAAGCTACAGATTCCAGCCTCTCGAGCAGAATGCTAAATGTCATTGAAACCGGTTTGGTAGGCATAGTGTCACCAGAAATGAAATTCCGTCTTCCCATGAGACGCCAGACAAAACAGACAGTGGTACTTGGTACTCAATCTGTCCGCCTCATCCCATCACAAGGAGGATAAGTGTCTGCATGATTATAAGTAGGCACACCTTGCACAATACTGTGTTTCTTTGGAATGCATAATCACTGGAAACACAGGCCAGTGACCCAGGCTGTCAAAAAACAAACAAACAAACAAACAAACAAACAGAAACCAAGCGATAGTTATTCACGTCACCATCTCCTAAACAAACAGCACTGGTCCCTCTTTCATCATTAGTTCAGAGATGGTAAAACCATTCATGAATGGTAGCATTCTACGAATAGAAACATGGTTCTTCGCTTTAAACATTCTCAAAAAAAAAAAACAGAATAGAGGACATTAAAGTCTGCGATTCTTACAAGTAAAATTAAACGACAAGAGGAGATAAAACTCTACATGCAATATCCTTTGGGATGGAACACAAGTGGAGCATGAAAAAAAACACACAACATAATGTACAGTACAACTGGATGCAATAGGGCTGAAAACATCAATGGATTGTATTGCTTTCCAGTGCAGACTGGTGATGTTGAATTAACATAGAGTAATCGGAATATGGCAATGACGTGGGAGATAAACATTGTGTGAGTAGGTCCCAATCAAACCATGTGTCGTGAGATATCTTAAAGCGGAAACTTTTACAGGATAAGATACAATAATTGTATTCTAGACTTTCCATACTCGTTTTGAGAATAGGTTTGGACACTGATTAATGAACGAAAGCAGGCATCCTCGTTAGCATGAACGTAAACATAAATTGTAGTACTGACTAAAATGCCATCACATCTATAGTCCACAAACCCTACCATAAGGTCACATCTTACCTGAATAGACATAAATTGATTCGGTCTGACAATCCCTGCCTTGCAAAGACAGCCATATTGATGACGTTGGTGATGACGCCATAGGTCACGAGGACAGGACATATCCCGGCGTATATCACAAGAATCACCATGTCCGCTACTTGAGGACTGACAATATTTCGAGGATTGTTGCAAGGCAAGAACACCTCCTGGTGGGAAAATGTGGACGTCAGATTCGTACTGTTGGTGAAGGAACTGACGTTACATGTCACCCCTCCAGAATCTGTGTTGTGCGGGTCAGGTGACATTACTACGTCATTCATCGTAAGGGGTGGGCAACGCTCTGTGGTAACAGGTGTGCAGACACAATTCCACTTTCTGAAGTTCACAAGAAACACTGGTTCAGTCCATGCCTCCCTAGGCCCTGTCACAATAAGCTCTGCCTGTCCTGCAAACCTTTACCTCAGACACAGAACAAGACAAGCGTGTGCCGTGATGTTCTTTGTGTGACTGTCACATGCAGACCGGTGGCAAAAGGTGGGTCAAACGAACTGAGAGAGACAGAGCACTGTGGCTGAGGTTTGCCTGCTCTAGCCCTCTCATTTCGTATTGAACCATGTTGGCTCGTTTTCCTCAGACCAGCCTGCTGTCTTTAGAGCTGTTATGCCCAGCTGACATTAAAACTGTCTCAATTTAGACATATTTCAACTTTACACATGTGGTGGTAATGACGTCCCCTCCTCCTCTTAATCACTGATCACCCCCCCCCCCCTTCATTACCAAATCACTTTCCTCTTCTATTGCTCCACAAATAATAAGCATGAATGTCAATAAACAGCATTTTCAGAGTACTTCTTTAGAACAGCTCATTGATTAGCCGAAGACTCTGCAAGATTTATCAGACAACTGCAGTGGAACACAGCTGTCCAAGAAATGCGCAGAGTATCTGTAGCCATCACCATCTCACTGAAATATCAAAAACATGTTCGTAATTCGACGCCCATCTTGTGCCGATCTGGATGAAGTTCAGTTAGTGCTCGTTCGTTTTCGTTGGGCTGAGTGTTGTGTATCTTGCCTGAAGAAGACCTAAGAAATCAAAACGTGTCGTGTTTTGTTATGTCCTGACTGTTGTGAATCTTGCCTGAAGAAGACCTAAGAAATCAAAACGTGTCGTGTTTTGTCATGTCCTGACTGTTGTGAATCTTGCCTGAAGAAGACCTAGAAATCAAAACGTGTCGTGTTTTGTCATGTGATTCGTTTGTCTACGTTTTTTTTTTTTTTTTTTTTTTTTTTTTTTTGTGGAGCGTTATATGTACTTAATGTTTTTTTTCGTGATAGATTGTTACAGCAGCTTTATTCTATTTATTCACTCAGCACCTCCATTGACAGTTCTCTCCCCCCCCCTTCTCTCTTCTCTCTCTCCCTTTTCCCATCCTCCTCTCTTCAACCACCCTTCTCATTTCCGCCATCCCTCATATCTGCAGTGGTAGATGATTCTGCCTAACTGACAGTATGTGCTTGAGTGGGGTGAATGGGGAATAAATAAATGCTTCTTCAAAATGAACCTTCAGCAAGCTTATAGTCTCCAAAGAGGGAGACCATCTCCAATGGGGAGAAAGCTCACTAACATATAACTCCTGGTCAGATACCGGTATTTCGAAACCTGAGGCAGAAGCATCTACCACTGCAGATATGAAGGCTTACCACCCCCCTATTCTACAATCTGAGACATAAGAGCAAGCTTTTTGTTTATAATTCAATATTTCTTGCAGTCATTGCAACACCTAACTGCTCTATAAGTTGCTGGAACGGTGCTCTGTACTTATCCTTGGAATTTATTGTTTCATTTATATATATATATATATATATATATATATATATATATATATATATATATATATATGCTTCTTTATCTCAAAACAATTCAACTGAATTTTTCTTGTGTAAGTACGACATTATGCAGTATTGTTCCTTTCTACTGAATGTAAAATCTCAAAAGCTTTTCTGGTTTTCTTCTTCTTTTTTTAATTGTACATTCTAAGTATTGTCCAAGATTGTGTCTTGCCTTTTTATGTCTCCTACATAGATTAGAGATTTAGTTTACATATCAATAGATGGGTTTTGATGCGAAACATAAGTATCATCTTCTTTGGAATACAATGGGTGTGTGTTGCAAATTCACGCATGTCTTCCGAAGAAGATGTAAAACATGTGTAAATTATCGTCAGCACATGATGTTCCTGCAAGTACTCCCAGTGATATCATAGTTTTAACTTTGTTGTGACCTAGTTCATATCCCTGAATTAGCCTTTTCTCAGGAGGGGGGGGGGGGGGGGGGGGGGGGCAGATAGGTTGAGTTTTTAAAATCGTTGAACTGGGTCCGCATATATCAAACTGATGGCCAAAATATCAACACAACTAATTTTATATGTAGTAGATTTAAATCATTTCACTCAACTTAGTTCTCATGCATGCATGTAACGTCGTTCGTAACGGAATTCAGTCTTTCCTTCAGATCCTGTTTTCTGTTGTCTTTCTACTCATTCAGTCTTGTTCGTTATTCCACACAACTTTTGAACAAAGGATTAGTACCGCCTCTACAAAATCAGCTCACGGGATAAGAAGAGCAGGTGCATAGGCAAATAGAATGGAAGATCTCAGTACTCGCTATTCTACCTAGCTATCTTAGAATTCTCTTGATTAAAACATTCTACGATTTCTTTTCTTTTTTTTTCCCCAGTGTGTATAATTGATACCCATGGATCATACGAGGTTAACTTTGTA
>JADBJO010007245.1:82500-100000 GCA_016801955.1 Conus betulinus
TTATCTTTATTGCATGATATTGTTTAGATATCGAAGGTCATCAACAGTAAGCTCTTTATTTTGTGATGTCTTACCCCATCATAATCGTACCCTATGTCTTTAAGTATTTCCAGTGATCAGTTATATTTAAAGGTGTAAGCATAGTGTGATGTTTTTTGATGTTATAGATAATTTATTTCCATAAAGATGGAATTTTATACTACTAATGAAAATGCTGGCAAGCCTACATTCGTTAATTACAAAATTTTCGTCTTGTTTTATTACAATATGATCATAACTCCAAAAAGACTTACGGATTTATACTATCAATACATTGAAAACTTGAAGGTTTGAATAAGATCACTCCTATTCTACTTGCATTTTAAGCTGATAATTTTAAAGCGTTCTATCTAAATTCTCCACAGATGATTTTGAATTCTTTGCACTTATTTTGTTGCTCTTTTTTCTACCCTTTTCAAACAAAAACCAATTGTAATGATGATCTTTGTCACCTTCATCAGCGTGACTGCATGCATATGTGATACCTGGAACTTTCAGCATGACTGTACATGTATGTGATGTTCAAGACAAAGTCTGAAATCTTAAAAGTACGGGTGAGTGTCGCCATGGTTAGGTTCTAAACATATAATGAAGACATGGTGTTAGAAATGAAAGAGGAGTGAAAAGACAAAAACGTTTAAAAGAAAGTCGTGTAGGGCTTCTCCCTTTTATTTCAGAGGAAAAAGTGATCTTGGCTTACAAAAGTCGGCGAAACTGGGGAGGGAGATAGTGTGAGTGAGGAGGTGGGATGTCCGTACATCCCCGCTTTGTTTTCTTGTTGTGTATGTTGTGGACGCAGTCAAGGTGGCTGTACAATGTCATATTCAGGCGCTTAGTGTAGAACAGGTCGATGTCTGCTTCCCCAGAGTTGTGTTCAGTGTCAGTCAGAGAGCTGTTCCCATCGGCGGCATGTATGCCCCTGTACGTCCACTTAGCTCACAGCTGAAGAGACGTAGGTCGTCTTCTGGTTTTACCAGCGGATTCATTTTTCTTTTTTTTTTTTTATTAACTTATGGAATTCGTTCGGTACCATGGAGAGTGTCTCTGTTGTGACCAGTGTGGTCTTAGGGATGCTGTGTTGGTTTCAGTGTTTTCAGCGTGCTGTCCTCTGTGATTTCAGCTGTGTCCAGAGGAGCAATGGCATCGTGTACGTTTCGATGTGAATTAAGCTGTAGTGTAGACATGCATGGTGTTTGGCGTTAGGCATGTACTTGTTTCTGCCTTTTGGGATCGATGTAGAGTTAGTATGAGTGTGTCAGTGTGAGTGCGTGTGTGTGTGTGTGTGTGTGTGTGTGTGTGTGTGTGTGTGTGTGTGTGTGTGTGTGTGTGTGTGTGTGCACGCATGTGTAGTTGTAAATGTTGTGGCTGACTTAAGTGTGAAAACGTGTGGTCAGTTTGCGTGTGTGTCCTGCGTGATGTAGTATATGTGTGTTCGTCATGGGGGAAAGAATGGTCGTCGTGGTGTTGTGATCAGTAAATATCACGTCGTCAGAATTAAGAACACTTTATTGCCAACGAGATTCATGTTAAAAAATGAATAAGCACACACAAGAAAGATAATCCAAAGGAAAAATTAAATAACTCAGGACAGATTTTGATTATGCCCAGTTGTAAAAATGTGGACAGTCAGTGTGTGGCGATGCTATGCTATGTTGAGCTTTGACCTAATAATTATAATTTGCCAATTAACTAAAAAATTTTCATTCTGTTCTTTTTGGGGGTTGTGAGGTCTAAGCGGTTTAGAACAGAAATGGAAGATGGAAGAATTAATTTCAAATTGCTATTAAAAGAACGGTTCAAGTTTTTGTGATTGTTTCTGTTACATCGAAGTGGAAAGATGTTTTTTTTTTTCCCCCAGAATACAAATTATGTCCTAACGGTTTCTGCGCATGGGGAATTAGCAGAGCCTGTTTTACTCTCACGTACTCTTTTCAACACTTGCCTGCAGAGAGAATCTGACTGATGAAGTGGAAGTGTATCTCAAGGCTCAGTCAGCACTGGTGGCAGGGCAGTGAGAAACCTACGCCTTGCCGATGACACCGATGGGCTGGCAGGAGAAGAGCAGGGAACTGGCCAACCTAGCAGAGTGTCTTGACAAATCTTGTGCAATATTCGGCATGCAGATCAACGCTGAAAAAGTCACAAGCTATGACCAACGGCATCAGCGCTAACATAACTATCAAGAAGAAAAAACTAGAACTTCAAGTACCTTGGGGGCAATTCTTTCAGCTGAGAGATCAAAAACCGGAAGTGCTCTTCGGATTTGCGCAAACGACTGCAGCGCTAGTCGGACTGAGACCCATCTGGAGTGACGGAAACATCACAGTCAGTTCCAAGATCCGACTGATGCGCTCCCTCGTCATTGCCGTGTTTCTCTATACATATGAGACGTGGACTCTGACAGCTGAACTTAAGAGAAGGATTCATGCATTAGAGATGAGATGTTTCCACAAGATCCTTGGCACCTCCCACAAAGATCATATGACCAACTTGGAGGTCCAGACCAGAGTAAGGCAAGCCATTGGAGCATATGAAGACCTGTTGTCCACAGTGAAAAGAAGAAAATGAGATGGTATGGTCAGGTATCAAAATCACCAGGACTTGCCAAAGCCATTCTACAAGGAGCAGTGTCAGGAGGTAGGAGAGGGAGACAGAGAAAGAGATAGGGAAAACTGCCTAAGAACGTCTGAGAAGCGGGAAGCGTGGAGGAAGCTGGTTGCGAAGTCTTTTGTGGCGCCCCAACGGTCTTCAAGACTCTGGGATAGGTGATAGATGTACTGTTCAGTGGCAACGATGATGCTTCGTCACCCAGTTTATCACTTTGTATTTTGAGATTCCCCGTCAATTTACGATAGGATGAGGATGACGTTTCTGTCGCTTGGTTGTAGGAAAAAGGGTAGCA
The DNA here is from genome assembly GCA_016801955.1 of Conus betulinus. Taxonomy (NCBI): domain Eukaryota; kingdom Metazoa; phylum Mollusca; class Gastropoda; order Neogastropoda; family Conidae; genus Conus; species Conus betulinus. Next base: position 85,442 of record JADBJO010007245.1, read on the forward strand.
ACATTGGTTATTATATGATGGCAACTACGAAATACTTGAAGTAAACAAAGAGGTATATAATATGTACTTACAAGACACTAGGGGGAAGTTCTCGTGTTGAGATCAGTCTGTAAAATGATATATTTTGGTTACTTCCGCGTTGATGAGTCTGTTTCTACTTTTTTTCAGGGATTTTCTTGTGGAGCATTTTTAGAGAACTGTGGATGGAAACTGTACTTTCAAAGATTAGGTAAAAGGAATCTCTTTCCTACCAAAAGAAGTGTATTGGATGATAACAAATTTCAAGTTTTGATCCTGGCGTCGTGCCATCGTATAAAGGTTATACAAAGGGAAAATGGTATAAATGAAAGTCTTTTGTGACACCGTAATGCAGACAGCAAAGGTACTCAGAAAGAAATAATTTCAATAATGGCGACGGTTTTGCGTATATGTGTAGACATTATGAACGAAAGGTGGAGCGAAAGGTTATTGTCAGAGCGTTTTGAAAAGGGGGGCCATTTTGTTACAAAGAAAAATAGTTTGAATGGAAAGGAAAAGGAAACATTAGGTGTGGTATTTGTACTTATGCAAGGGACTGTGCTGATGCACGCATAGTTCAAGAAGTGCTCTCAGGATCGGGCGAACAGCTACCCTGCGGGAAGGGGATTAAGAATCAACGTCTCACCCTGCAGGTCGGTGGCTGCCCCTGCTTCTCTTCGCCCTTTAACCCCTCACCTTTTGCTTCCTGTCTACACCTCCTGGAACCCCTAGTTCTCCTTTCTCCACAGAGCTGCTGTGGATCCCTCGAGCGCCTGGGAGCTTTGTCAATCCGGACCTCTGAACTTTGGCCCTGCCTGATCGCTGTAGACTCGTGGAACTTAGCCCACCTGATGTTGGAAGCCATGGTTGCTCCTGCTGACTCCACCGTACCATAGGAATCCGTATCCGCCTGTGCTGCCCCGTGGTTTTGGAAATGTGTTATCATTCTAAATGTGCACCTGCGTCCTGTTAGCTGTTCAGCATCTGGAGTGTTGATCATCCAGTGAAGTGATGAAATGTGTCATGGAGAAAAGACGTATACCTACATGCTCAACACACACACATACACCAGACGTCAGAATCACCAGTGTATATGTAACCAAGGCAACAGAGCGACACAGGATTCAGGTTCACAAACATCAAAAAAGAAAAAAAATCAAACATGAATGGTGTATGAGCAATATTTAGACCGAGTGAATGGATAAGGCATGCATGGAACTTCCTTAGGTTCAGTGAAAGTCTGAATAAATGTTGCTGACATTACTGATGCCGAAATCGCTGCCGACATTGCTGACTCACAAGAAGACCTGGACTTCAATGAATGAATGGAAGGTTTACTGTGGTCACGCTTACATAGCCAATTCACAAAAAGGGGGTGATGGGGTGGGGTGATGGAGTGTTTAAACGAAAAAGTCCAGATGCTATCCAATCGATTCATCCGAGCATCGCGATTTAGAATCCCAAAATGCGGAAGTAGGTTCGTAAATCATAAGATGGTAATTGTTGTTCTTTTGTTGTTATAAATCCTTGTTTTATCATGAATCACATGAGCACAGTATAGTCAGTCATGACGGCTCGTCAAAATTTCCATTGTCGACATCAGTGTCCTCCTTCACATCCTCTGTGGGAACGCAGGTGGATCTGTCCATTCTCCTCAATGATTCATCCAACACTCCAGTATTTGTATCCATACATTGCCGGAGTCTACTGTTCGTGGATCAGCACATCGTGAAGAATCATCAGAAACTTCACCGCGCTTTCAATTACATGTGATCCCTACCGTAATGGCTTCAGTTATAAATTTTGTGGTACACAGCCTGCCATGTCCACGTATGAAATTATGAAAGTCTTTGTCGCAATCTTCATCAGCACATACGTTTTCTAAATCGCTGTCTGGAACCAGGTCGTTTTCCTGGACGAGTGGCACCGATTGTTTGTCAATGTCCAGTGTCATATCTGTTTCGTGTGTGGCCCGAGCAGGCTTGGTAGGGGAGAGAGGAGGCTGACCAGCACACTGGACACTCACATCACAATCAGCTTTTTCACTGTCCATTCTACAGTCAGTTTGAACATCGGTGTAGATATTGAAAAAAAAAAAAAAGAATCAGTAGTGAACTATAATGAGTGCTGACAGTGGTTGGGAATGGAACGTCAATACAAAGACAAGCTTTGTTGTTGTTGGTTTGTTTGTTTGTTTGTTTGTTTGTTTTTAGCGGATTTGGAAGGTGTGTTAATTTGTATACGTATGAGCGTGTGTGTCCGTGCACGTGTGTTGGTCAAATCGTGCTGCACGTGCTGTGTTCGGCGTTTGATGTAAAAAAAAAAAAATGACAGGTTTGTAGACGATTGTGCATTTCCTGCCCGTAAACAAATAAGCATGATGCAGGCATTATCAGGAGTATTGTTTTTCTTCTGAATGATAGTCAGTAGGTACTGTCTGTACAACATAACATAACGATTTACAGGAATGTCCAGCTGTATTTTTCTTCAGAGATGGACTACACTTTGTAACAAGGTAGCAGAAAATTTGTCGTTGTTCTCATCATCATTTTTTGTGGTTCATTTTGTGTCCACTTTGAGGTTTATGTGGCATGAAGAAGAAAGATGTAAGTTATAACTTCACTTGGAGTGACTGGGCATGATCTCTGATCTATCTTTATTTCAAAATCTTGCTGAATTAGCAGACAAACCAACCACAGGAACAAATGACGATACCAAAGCAGCGCGTTTTGACGTGTAGGCCGTCTTCCCGGCTAGGCAAAAAAAAAAAAAAAAAAAAAAAAAAAAAAAAAAAAACAAACAAACAACACAAACACCATGAACAGGGAAAATGCTGTCAAAAATGTTCTGTTTCCAGCTGATGCATGTTATACAGTCAAGCAAACAAAGCACAAACAAACAAGAAGAAAACAAGACCTAGTATGCAAAATCTGGTATGCAAAAGTCGCAAAAATATTGCACATCATCTGTGGTATATCCTTGTAAATATAAAACGCGACCGTTATTTCTTACTATGATGATGACAAGGCACCATGTCTGTTACATACTATTAATCCCAAGCTGCTAACATGTTATATTTGAACCGAAGTTGTTGAACAGCGTAAAAAAGTGGACATTGCTGCTTTAAGTAATGGATTTACTCTGACTTGATCAACGTGCTATGTTTTAAGTTAAAATTAAAAAGGAAGGAAGAAAATGACTTTAAAGAAAATATGTAATAAAGAATTAGCATTATGGAACCTACCGAAGCTCAACAAAGTGCAGCTCAACAAAGTGCAATCAAATTGTTCCCATGCGTATTACTCCATGTGAGAGTGTGAACGTGTGTGTGTGTGTGTGTGTGTGTGTGTGTGTGTGTGTGTGTGTGTGTGTGTGTGTGTGTGTGTGTGTGTGTTTTGGTCTTTGTTAAAGTCTAACCAGGTTATGTTGATTATAGTCTTGCCGACTGCGGAGGCCAAATTAAGCTTGAAAGCAAAGTGAATCTTGAAGTACTATGTTCACATCCCAGTGGCATACAACGGTCTTTATACACACACACACACACACACACACACACACACACACACACACACACACACACACACACACACACACATGCAAAGACAATCATTCGCCCCACACACAACCACGCATCTGACTCCTTTCTTTCAATAAAACAAATCAGAATACATTTCATCAAAAATCTCCCCCAGTGAAACAAAAACAAATTGTTTCTTTCTTTATATTTGGGCCTCACTTCTTTTGGCCCACGGGGATTTCAGCATCTCTGTTTTTTTTTTTTCTTTGGCTAATATATCATTTAATAACATTTGCAAAAGTTATATCAAACACTAGTTGCAAAGTGAGACGACTGCAGGCGGAAATCTAAACAAATCTTAAATAAATGTTAGCGTGCCACCAAGAGAAACGTGGACAAACGAGTCACAAGACAAAACCCGACGCGTTTCGACCTCTTAGGTCTTCTTCAGGCAAGACGCAAACACATAAGACAACGAAATGAACGAATTTGGTACTCAGCTTCTTAGATCTCTTCACTCTTCAGCGCAAGGTAGGCAGGCGTTGAATGAAAACGAGGCTGTTATTTAAGATTTATATCGAACACTGTTTTGAATTCATACATTCCCCACGCACTTTCCATTTTTTTTTTTCTGTTGGGTTATACAGGCGTTGAACTTGCCCCATACAAACACATTACTATGGGTTCACAGGCCTCAACTTCCATTCACCAAAATATTTTGGGTTCTTCCCATTAATAATTTGGTTGACATAAATCTACTTCCACTTTACAATCACATAGCTTTACAATTAATGTGAAAATTTGAATAACAACAACGAACATATGCTTATATATGTGTTTCAAATGTTAATAATTACACATGTGACAACAGAAATGGCAGGGAACTATTAAAGTTACTATTCTAAACAAAAACCCGTGAATAATTTCATAATCTTCTTGCAGCGGACATCATACCAAGGCCCAGAAGGGGCTGTCCATATAGGGTCCTGTCCCTAGAGAGGCAAGACACTCTGCTAGTGAAATAATTGAAGCACGTACCCGATGATCAAATCATAATATCCACATCTTACTTATCAAGTGTGTGAAAATGGTAAAATTTGAAAATAATTCCGATCACAATCAAAACGATTTAGAATATAAGACCGCGATAAAAGCTTAGCTTGAAAATGATCAAATATGTTCACACATGCCATACTCACCCCAGAATCCACAAGATACTTTGCTTTTCAACATTTCTTTCTCTTCTTTTCTTCCGCCCTCTCTCGACGGTTGCTTCCGCGAAAGTGCCAGGCAGTCTCTCTTTGTTTTTTCTAAGAGCATAAATCACTACTCAGAACACACACACACACACACACACACACACACACACACACGCACGCACGCACGCACGCACGCACGCACACACGCACACGCACGCACGCACGCACGCACGCAGCACGTATACACACACACACAATGACCAACCAAGAGCAAGCACCCTGTAAAGATGGGTTTGCAATGCGAGTTAAAAGTGCACAAACATTTTCTCTCTCTCTCTCTCTCTCTCTCTCTCTCTCTCTCTCTCTCTCTCTCTCTCTCTCTCTCTCTCTCTCTCTTAACGGAGCACATGACACCCAGTCCGACCCATATACTACCCATTATCAAAGAATGAAATAAAGCTAAATGCTGATGGTGAAACATTCCAGCATTAAACATCTATGATAGATTTTGTTCTCCCAGCAAAATCGAGATAATAGGAAAGTAGCTTACAGCTAACATTGTGGAATACTGGGGTATCAATTATACTGAAACATTCAACAAAACCTCAGTTTGTAGAACGTTTTGGTCAAGAGAATTATAACATATCTAGGAAGAATAGCGGGTACTGAGATCTCTGATTTTATTTGCCTACGTTTCGCCTTATTCCATATGATTTTGAAAGGCGCTACGTATCCTTTAGTTCAAAATTTGTATGGAAAAAAACGAACAAGACTGAATGAATACAAAGACTGCAGAAAAAGATTTGAGGGAAGTAGGCAACTCCCTTCGAAGTTATATGAATGCATTAAAACTGTTCTGGGTGAACTGCTTTTTAAAACAACATATGAAACTTAGTTATGTTTAATATTGTGTTCATCATTTGATACATATGGACCCTGGTTATTTTGACAATCATTAAACCCAATCTACCATCCCCCTAGCAGAAAAATCTATTTCAAGGTTATAACTATGCCACAAGAAAGTTAAAACTGCAATATCATCGGGAGTATTTGCAGTAACATCATTTTCCAACGACAATATACACTTACATTTTCATAGAAAGACAAGAGTGGATTGGCAACAACGCCCATTGTTTTGCACATTTATGTAAAGAAGATGATGCTTATTTGCTTAATCACACAGTCCATCAGTTAATGTGCAAACTAAATTTCTAACCTATGCAGCACTCATAAAAAAAGCAAGAGGTTCTTTTCGCGGACAAAAATCACATGGGGATAAGAACGATTAACAGATGCAGTAACAGTCTTCAGCAAAAAAAAAAAAAGCACTGAACAGAGGCCCTATTTTTAACATGTGTGCACACAGCCTTTCTTTTTTAAATTTTGGCAACACTCCATGTTCGCTATAGACAGCAAGAGCAATGACATAGGAAACCGTTCATTGAAAACATCACTTCAAACGCGAAAAAGCGTGTTGAAATATAATATATGCGATGCTGAATTCTAGTCTCTCAGTATTGAACCACATGACCCTTTCAGATCTGAAAAAGCAGCCTAAGTCCCCCACCCTCCCCGCCGTGACAGAGTGTGGCTGTACCACTGAGACACTGATGCTCCTTTGCACCAGCTGTCCTAATACTGAGCTGACACACCGAAAGAGCACAGCTCCACAGAAGTACAATTTCATGTAACATTTTCATGTAAACACATGACAATGTCGTCGTCAAATATGTATTTCTTGAAGCACTGCAATTCATTTTTTTTTGTTTTGTTTTGTATCAACAGTTTCAGATTGAGTTGCTAAGATCGTCCGCAGAGATGTCATCTAGCACTTCCCGTTTCGTCATAGGTTCATGGCGTCGATGGACATAACAACGCAAATGGGGGGGGGGGGAGGCGTCACTCTAAAAATACTCCTTCCTGTGCCTGTTTTTTTTTTTTCATACATGGCATAACGGTTATGTATTGAGATGAACGTTGGATCTTTGATCAGGGGCTGGTGGCGATATGTGTGTGCATGTGTGCGGCAAGGTTTGGGCGTCTCGCAGAAAGACTTAAAACACAAATCCTACCAGACACAGTTGCAGATTCTGAACTCTTGCTGGTGAGATCAACCACAGAAATATGGACTGTGGGAACACCACAGATTTATAGACTGTGGTATATCTCCATTTGACGCCAAGTGAACATAGACATTATCAGTCGTGTGTTACTAACGAGTCTGGATCAGCAGACGGAAGACCTCTAAAGAGGTGATACGAATGGTTCTGTTTTCGTTCAAGATGGACTACAATGGTCCTTATATGCTTCTAGTGGAGTTTTTTTTTTATACTTATGATGTAATGCCTTGATTTTTCGATCCCATTGTCTTTCTCTTAGAGCCCCCTTCCCCAACCTGGCTTCCCTTTTTTGTTTCTGCATCTTCACCAAGTGAAAAATGCAATGACGGTAGAATTGTCAGCTGCACTTATTTTCCCTGATGAGTTAATTGCTCAACGATTTATCCATCCATCTATCTATCTATCTATCTATCTATCTATCTATCTATCTATCTATCTATCTATCTATATCTAATCTAATCTAATCTAATCTAATCTATCTATCTATCTATCTATCTATCTATCTATCTATCTATCTATCTATCTATCTATGTTTTGCCAAATATAGTCAAGCAAGGGAAGATAAGTCTTTGATTTAAAGTCATTGTAAGCAAGTGAAGCCACATGAAATTCTCAATTGGAAAATCTTACTTGTTTCTACAATCACAAATCTTTACACAACTCTGCGAACGCATTGTCAGATTTATATTGTAGCAAAAACGATAGAGAGATACTACTAATGCGATCTTACGTTATTAAAGACGCTCATTAAGAATACATCAGCGTTAAAACGTGAGAATTCACAGACACCCAGGAGAGGACTGTAATCATGGGTCATGATGTGCACCACAGTGGGTGAACTAGGAGAGGGGTGTGGTGTGGTGTGGTGGTGGTGTGGTGTGGTGTGTGTGTGTGTGTGTGTGTGTGTGTGTGTGTGTGTGTGTGTTGGGGAAGGGGGGGGGGGGGGGCAAGATGGGGAGAATGGGGACACGAGGGTTTAGGTGTCTCAAGGGGAGTGAGGAGGACAGTGAAGAAAGAGAAATGGTGAGACAGATTTGGAGTGATTTTTTTCCTGCTGCGAGTGGCAGTGTTGTCACAGCTGGTTTCAAGGTCAAGTAGGCCTCAGTAGGTGGCGCTGCACGAGTAGCGACGCTGTGGTCGATTGTCTGCGAAATTTTGTGTCTTTTGGGGCTGTTGTGCTTTGTGTTTGGATTTGGAACTGTGCACGATGATTGATAAAGTGTTCAAGATGAAAAGTGTAAACCCAGCAAGTTTGTGTGCTTTAATGACTGTGAGATCTTTTCTGTTGAATTTTGTGTGATAGTGCAGTTTCGCATTTCCAACATGGCGGACATGTAAAACAATGCAGGTATGTTTTATACCCGTGACACACTTTTAAAATTCAGACACTCTGCAGACACCAGCGCTCACCCATTTCATTTATTTCCACCAGACATTTTATCAGCAAGTTTCAAGAAACAATCAAGTAAAGACAACCAGAAAGACAGCAAATCAAGCAAGCGGAAGAGAGGACAGAGGTGTGCCACTGAGAATGGACAGAGACAAGTGCGTGACAGAGAAATCAAAAATCAAGGGGGAGGGGGGGGGGGGGGGGGGTGTATGTACGTGAGCGAGAAGTGGTGTAACAGTGAGAACGTTAAAGTGCGTCGTCAAGTGTGTACGCGTGACGTTGAACTTTTAGCAGTGTCACTGCGACCGAAATACCTGCCACGTGAGTTCGGACAGCTCTTCATGACTGTTGTTTACGTGCCACCATCCGCAAATACTGCACGTGCAGCCGCAGAAATCACGGACTCTGTCACGCTCTGCAGGCCATGTCACCCGACGCACCGTGCTTTATCCTCGGAGATTTTAATGACTGTGACCTCAATTCAAACCTGCCTTCTTTTAAACAGTATGTGTCATGTTTTACAAGAAAGGATAAAATACTTGATTTATGTTACTGTAATATATATACCATCTGCATACAAGTGTGTTCAGCTCCCCCCTGTTGGTCAGTCTGATCACAATGCCATTCATCTCTTGCCAGCTTACAGACCAAAAGTGAAAACACAACCTATCACTAAAAAGCAAGTGCAGTGTTGGACACAAGAAAGTGTTGATGAATTACAGGCTTGTGTTTGAATGTACAGATTGGAATTTGTTTTTTGAATTCTAGTTTTGACATTAACGAAGCCACTGATGTTATTTCCAGCTACATTTCTTTCTGTGAACACATGATTGTACCTACTAAAACTATCAAAATATTTCCCAACAACAAACCTTGGGTTACAAAATCTCTGAAAGTAACTCTAAATGAGAAAAAAATAGCTTTTCAATCAGGCAATAAAAGCGATCGTAAGGTTGTACAAAAGAAACTGCAAACAGAGATTGAAGAATCAAAGAGAGCTTACAAGAGAAAGTCGAAAACATGTTCCAGAATGGAAATATGCGAGATGCATGGAAAGGAATAAAGGTTTTATCAGGTTCAGGAAAATGTTCAAACCAAAATATTAGTAACAAAAAAAAAACAGCAAAAGAACAGAAGCAATTTGCAGAAAAGCTGAACGATTTTTACTGTAGATTTGATGATAAAGATTTTAGTAAAGAATTAAAGGAAGTGAAGGAAGAACTCCAAAGCAATGTTAAAAACGATGTTGATGGAAGTGATTCTGTTGTGATTGAGAAAAAAATGATGCTGTCAGTTTTTTTCAAACGTTTAAATGTGAGAAAGGCAATGGGCCCTGATAATATCTGTGGAAAATTGTTGAAGGTGTGTGCTTCTCAGCTCTCCTATGTTTACAGTCGTTTGTTTACCTGGTCACTTAGAGAATGTATAATTCCTGTTTTTATGGAAAATGCCACTGTATGTCCTGTTCCCAAAAAACGCGCAACCCAAGCTGTTTAAATGATTACCGACCAGTTGCCCTCACATCTGTTGCAATGAAATGTCTTGAAAGAATTGTCTCTGTTCTGTTCCGTTTTAAAGATACTACACAGTACCAAGACCCGTTTCAGTTCGCATACCAACAGAACAGATCAACAGATGATGCCACACTCACACTTCTCCATCATGCTTTTTCACACCTCGAAAAACCTGCCTCCTTTGTACGCATTCTCTTTATTGATTTCTCATCAGCATTCAACACCATACAACCACATCTGATGGCAAAGAAACTCATTAACATAAATGTGTGTAACAAGCTCATTCTTTGGATAATTGATTTTCTTACACAGAGGACACAGTCTGTTCGATATCAAAGTGTTGTTTCGTCTTCCAGAGTCATTTCAACTGGCGCGCCCCAGGGTACTGTTTTATCACCAGTGCTTTTTACTCTGTACACAAATGATTGTTCAGGAAGTGATCAACTTTGTACATTAAATATTCAGATGACTCAGCACTTGTGGATCTTTCCAACTCTGATTCTGTTTACTTCAAGGAGGTTCAAAGATTTGTTGACTGGTGCGATCATAACTATCTTGATCTGAATGTAACAAAAACGAAAGAAATGTTGATTGATTTTAGAAAGAATCCAAAAGCTGTACCACCGCTTTTTATCAAAGGTGCTGAAGTAGAACGTGTTGAATCATACAAATATTTAGGAACTTTTATAGATAATAAGCTGAATTTTAAATCCCATGTTGAGTATGTCCACAAAAAATGTCAACCAGATTATATTGTCTTCGCAAGCTGCGATCATTTCATGTGAATACTGACATTCTTCGGACATTTTATTCATGCTTCTTGGAATCTGTTTAACTTTCTCATTTATGTGTTGGTATGGTGGGTTGACTGTGAAGAGTAGAAATGTGCTTGAGAAAGTGGTGAACGTGGGAGGAAAAATCGTTGGTGAGAGACAAAAAAGTCTGAGTGAGCTGTACAGGCCGTGTTGTTTGTAAAGCGAAGAAGATTGCGTGTGACCAGACCCACGTTCTTGCAAATCAGTATGACCTTTTTCAGTCAGGACGAAGATATCGATCGGTTAAATGCAGAATGTCAGATTTAAACAAAGTTTTATCCCCTGTCCATTGATTTTATGAACCTACAGACGCTGAAACACGTGTGAGAGAGAGAGAGAGAGAGAGAGAGAGAGAGAGAGAGAGAGAGAGAGAGACAGACAGACAGACAGACAGACAGACAGGGAGAACGAGACCCACAGACAGACACACACACACACACACACACACACACACACACACACACGCGCGCGCGCGCGCGCGCGCGCGCGCGCGCGCGCGCGCTGTTTCATGTACTGATCTAGAGTACTGGCTTATAATGCCTTTCTTTAGGTTTTCTGTTATTCTCTATGTGCTGATTGTACTGCTTGTCTTTGTGTTTCCTGCAGCTGCCTGTAATCCTGTTACTATTCCGATCTCTGTTTCAAATGCTTGATGCAGTGTTCTTCAATCTTTCATTTCCCGGACAGAGGCGCTTATTCAATTAGTTCACTTTGATGCTTATATTTTATGATGGAGATGTTTGCTGGGATTTTCTCTCTCTCTCTCTCTCTCTCTCTCTCTCTCTCTCTCTCTCTCTCTCTCTCTCTCTCTCTCTCTCTCTCTCTCTGATCATTTGCGTCTGTATTCTCTGTGTTTCTTTTATCTGATCGTCATCGTCAGTGGGTGACTTTTCATCATGTTGGCCAGAGGCCCTTAAGGACAAGGTGAACTTGCAGACTGAAGTCAGCATCTAGTGGCAGTGTCATTGGTGTGTCTGGTTCCATACGGGGCTGTGGTTTGACGCTCTCTCAGCGCTGGTTTCTTGTGAACTCAGGTTCACTTTTCTGATGCTGGTCGGCCGACAATGGGCGTCGGGTTCGTTTGCCTCTTTCCCTCTCAAGAGGCCTGTCTTCGGGGCTACCAGGCGGCCTTTTCCATGCTGGGATGGCGATGGTCCTGTGCCGCGCGAGGCCGCCTCAAAGAGGAAGGAGGACAAAGTCACTGGAGAGTTGCACGAGTCCCGTCTATGGTCCACGCGGAGTACGGCGGAGAGGGTAATTTTTGAGCCCGACCCCGAGAGGGCCAAGGGTGATCGTAGTTAGGCCGTGCTTCATCGCCAGTCGCCCCACATCTGCAGGAGCTATTTCCGGGTGACATATCTAGATCCGCCATCACCCATACAGCTGGAAGGTTCGCTGCGCTGCCTGACACTGATCTCTCACATCAGTGTCCCTCTAAGGACTATGCCACCTCGCACACATTGCTTTTCTTTGATAGAAATGCTGAACTTGTTTCATTACTCCCTGAAAAAGAACTGCTTATGTCTACCCTTTCTTCCTCTGTCATAGGTTCTGATCGCTTTTGAACTTTCCTTCTCTGCACATCTGTCTGTGCTTCCTTTCTTAAATAAGAGGGGCTGACCATCATGTTTTTCTCCTTTTTTCCCCTTTCTTCTGAGTGCGTCCTTCTCTCTAATTACACTCTTTGACACAAATGTTAACTATCACATTTTTCTTAAGTTCCACTTTTCTGAATCTGTAGCTTTGTGTACACTTCCTTTCTCTAATAGAAATACTTGCCCGGGCTTTCTTTCTCTTCTGTTAGTAGTTGCTTTGATCATTGTTTTTTATATGTTCCCTCTGTCAAACGAAGTGACAAGAATGTTGTCTTAAATTCTTCACGGAAAAAAAAATCAGTTCCCAAAAGCTGAACGCACAGAAAATATGAAAAGCATGGCATCATGTTCATGGCATCATGTTCTTGACGATATGCCTTCTGTTCTTATGAGGATTTTAATGAAACAGATTTCGGTCATTTTATCGCCAGGTGTCAAAGTCGTATTGGTGTATCTAGTTTCATCAAGGCCATTTACCGCCAGGTGTCAAAGCTGTATCGATGTGTCTGGTTTTAGTGTGGTGGGGATGTAAAAGAGCAGAGGCGAACACTTGACTTTTTTTTGGTCGGTAGTAAAACCTACTCTCGCTGTAAAAAAAGAAAATCACATTTCTCCATATTCGCCGCGGGTACGGAGTGGACACAGCTGTTAACCTTGCATGATAAGGTTTCCCAACTTAGCAGATGTGGTACAGTGTATATGGGCTAGTCCGCACGCAGTGACACCTCCTTGATGAAACTGAGACCGAAACTCAAACTGGACACAGCAGCCGCGTCTGAAATGAGGTCAATTAAATTAGCGATCATCTTGGTATACTGTTGACAAGATAGATGTACCAGCCGATATGTCCTGTTTAATTACCAGATAACAATATGGATGTATTAGCCTGTATACCATGCATGCTGAATGCACAAGTGACAAAATGGGATATACATGCTAGTGCGTCGTATTGATTACACAGTTAACAAGATAGATTGAACAAGATGAATGTACCAGCCTACATGTCCAGTTGCTTACACGTTTATCATAATGGACACACCAGCGTGCATGTCGTGTTGGATACAAAGTAAAGAAGATAGGTGTACCAGTCTACATGTGGTATTGACAGCACAGTTCACAAAATGAATTACCAGCCTGTATGGGGCTTCTTCACTGTGAATGCTTTGAATCTGGGTCGTTTCATTTTCGATCGTTTTAATTAATTGAAATCGTCATTAAAAATGTCCGCTGCAAAACACTGTTACAGAAATATGCGCATAAAGTCATGCGTATTTTCAGAAACATGCGCGTTACGTCATGTATAAAAACACCTTATAGGTGCGTCACTTCGACACTCACAACAAATCAATGCGAGGTCTAATAAAGACCACATGACTGTATTAACTGACTTAGTATTACACTGAGCATCTTTCAAACTTCTGAGAACTTTTACCTCCTACTCTTTGATCGCCATTGAATACCTTTATCGCAATATCTGATCTAATCAACAGAAAGAAATTTACCAGTGATATGCTCAGAACGTTGCAAATCCACGGTTTTCAATTCATAGACCATTGTTAAAACTGACAGGTCTACATGCACGTGGTTCAATTTGCAAGATAATTAATCAAGACAGCTGAACTGACAGGTCTACATGCATGTGGTTCAATTTACAAGATAATTAATCAAGACAGCTGCACAGCCACTTTTCTCATGATTGGGCCTTTACAGCTATTGCAAAAGAAACTGAAGAACAATTTCAAACAAAACCAGCCAACTAACCAAATTCTTTCCATAATGCACACGTTTAAATGAAATGTAGTGAAATACGACAACTCCAGAACAATGCAATGAAGAACAAAGTTCCTTCACCGCTGGATCAATAGACTAGTTGTTACACACATGTTAGATTTGCTCTAAATTTACAGAAATGCGGGTCCATGGACTAGAACTGTGCAACTCTTATATACATATATTCGATCAAACGGTAAAGCTACGAATTTCAAATCCTAATATATTTAGAGGTCATTCTATGGTTGTCTCATTTCCAAAAATGGCATAAGGATCCTAAAACCCACAGCCAGTACTGCCAGATAACCAACCATTCCCTGAGAGATTAGTAGTTGTAAAAGTTTTCGACTCAAAGCAATGACTTTAGGGCCTGTTGAAATTTCAAAATATTAGGAATTGCACAAATTTAAACGTTTTGAACGTTTAGCACTAACATACAGGTTCAGAAACATTGCATGGTGTACGTGAGCACTCACACACACACACACACACACACACACACACACACACACACACACACACACACACACACACACACATACATACACTTACAATCACACACACACACACACACACACACACACACACACACACACACACACACACACACACTAGCATACA
>JADBJO010007245.1:105000-107500 GCA_016801955.1 Conus betulinus
TCATTCACTTCTTTCTTTCTTTCTTTGTTTCTTTATCTGTTTATTCACCTATCTAATTATGTATTTATTGCGCGCACGTATTGGTTTGATTGTGCTACAGTAACAGGTTTGCAACACCCCATAACCAACCGTTAAACAGTTGGCTGAGTTATAAATAAACACAATGCAAATCACACAGGTCACAATGCAAATCACACAGGTCACAATGGTGTCTTTTCATCTGATCACGTTCTTGTCCTAGGTTTTTTTTTTTTTTTTTTTTTTTTTTTTTTTTTTTTTTTTAATAATTATTCATTGAACAGAATGGGGGCCTCGACTGTCTGTGAAAAAAAAAAAACTTTTCAAATTCCAGCATGTAAAAATAAGGCAAGCAGACAAGCAATAAAAGTCAAAAGAAATTCCGGAAAAGCGCCACACGTCATAAAGCTGGAACAGATCCCGATGTTACCCTGTACCCATATCTGCAGCACCATGGATCGGTGCCAGAATGTCAGGGCTTGTCCTGGGACCACCATCAGATCTGTGTAGTGATACGATTTGTCCTGGTACCACCATCAGATCTGTGTAGTGATACGATTTGTCCTGGTACCACCATCAAATCTGTGTGTAGTGATACGATTTGTCCTGGGACCACCATCAGATCTGTGTAGTGACACAATTTGTCCTGGGACCACCATCAGATGTGTGTAGTGATACGATTTGTCCTGGTACCACCATCAGATGTGTGTAGTGATACGATTTGTCCTGGTACCACCATCAGATCTGTGTAGTGATACAATTTGTCCTGGTACCATCATCAGATGTGTGTAGTGATACGATTTGTCCTGGTACCACCATCAGATGTGTGTAGTGATACGATTTGTCCTGGGACCACCATCAGATGTGTGTAGTGACACAATTTGTTCTGGGACCACCATCAGATCTGTATAGTGATACGATTTGTCCTCGGACCACCATCAGATCTATGTAGTGATACGATTTGTCCTTGGACCACCATCAGATCTGTGTAGTGATATAATTTGTCTGGGACCACCATCAGATCTGTGTAGTGATACGATTTGTCCTGGGACCACCATCAGATCTGTGTAGTGATACGATTTGTCCTGGGACCACCATCAGATCTGTGTAGTGATACGATTTGTCCTGGGACCACCATCAGATCTGTGTAGTGATACGATTTGTCTGAGGTTTCTGCATTACACTCCCATGGAATGCAGTACTGAGGGCAAGAAAAAAATCAACAACAACAGCAACGATGACAACAACAACAGCAGCAGCAGCGACAACAACAACAACAAAAACAACAACGAAAAAAAACAACAACAAAAAAAAACAAACAACAACAACAACAACAACAACAAAAGCACTATTATCTTGCTGACAGTAAAAATTTACGATTTCGTTCCACATTGTGTTGGTTCGCCTGAGGTATTTTGGTCTACTTCTGGTCCTCACGGGAAGAAAAATCACGTGATACCAGGGGCAGAAGTGTATTGGCTCCTGCACAAAAGAGGCGTCCCAAGGAGCAGCTTAAACGGCTTCTGATTCAGAAGCCAGTGACGAATAAAATGCCAGTGGGAAAGCTCGCTTGCACTGGGTATAGATACAAGAAAACAAAATGGTCGGCAATTGCCACTGCTTAATATCTATCTAGCTACGTGCGGGAAAATGTGCAGAAGACGAGTACAATGAGACTGTTTTTGACAGCTGTTCGATCGTGGGAGGAGGAGGAGGGGAGTTACCATTGTCGACATAGAAACTGTGAAACATCCAAGATTCCAAAACGCCAATACCCAAGATAATGTGTTGCTGCCGACAATCAGCAAAGCTTTGTTTGTTGTTGATATCTCTGTTGTCTTCTGTTTGTCTGCTCCTACCCATTTTCAGCTTTTTTAAGGAAAAAATAATTCTTAAAGTAAAAGTTTTTAAATAGAGGCAAATATGTTGATAATGATATAGCTGATCAGATCACATTCACTAAATATTGATGAAATTACTTGTGACTTGGATTAATCAAAAATGTATAGTGTACATTTAGACAAAGTGTCTGTCAGTCAACCATAGATGTTGTCTGGGTTAGCACCAGAAAAAATGACCTGAAGAGTTCATTTGTGGAAATTATGTTATATTGCTGTTACTAAAAACGCCCAGTGTGCTAATGAAAAAAAAATCTAAAACCACCTTTGTTGTTTTTGTCTCAGCTTCCTGGACAAATCCCTCTCTCTTGATCTGCTCCAAAATTTAATGGGTTCGTCTTTAACTAATGGTCCATCTTTCCACACAGTTTCGTGTTTGTGTTATCATGGTGACGGACAAGAACACCCAGCAAACTTCGGGGAAAAACATTTCCTTTTTGACAAAAATTAAAAACAAACGAACACATGTTAGCCACGCAGTGTGAAGGGAAGTAACTATGCAGCCTGGAACCACTCTTCAATCAGTTTCCGGTGAACATTCGGTCACAATGTTACTGGTCTTGGAAGTATTTATTCGTGCATTT
>JADBJO010007246.1:0-20000 GCA_016801955.1 Conus betulinus
AATAGAATCAGTATTGGCATGCTTCACAAGCATGTAGAGCACACAGATAAACAAGCAAAAAACATGCCTACGCCGTGATAGGGAAACCGCCCCTGTGTTCCCACTGAAGCTGACCAGTGCTGACAGTGACTGTTTATTTGGGCCGTCACAAGCTGTCAGGTAGGTGTACCATGAATAATTTTCTGTCAGTTGTAAAGAAAAGATATGCATGTCTAATATGTCTGAGTTTGAGCGTGATTGAAAGAGAACGCATGCTCTCCACTGAGTTGAACTTTCATTTTACTTTGTGTGAGTTCGTTAGGCTGTTTCAATTGTTTTTTGTCGGCCGCTCTTTGTGGTGCTTGCCAGCAATGCGTATGAAAGAATACCCATTCATGTTTGGTGTCGTTCTGTCAGTCAGAGACCCCACGATCCAGTGACCAATCAACCACAGTTCGCTGCATTCTGGCGCAAAGTATCAATGAAGAAATACAGCACCCTATTTCCAACACACTATCAGCCAGACAACTACTATCACATTATGCGTAGGGAGGAAAGTTTATGGGAGGTTAGCGCGCGAGGAAGATGGCAGCTTAAGGCTGCAGTGCGCTGTGTAATCAAACTGCTGCCATCTCCATCCCTTTCCTTTCGCCTTTCCTCTGCGACCGGTTGGCGGTCAGAAGTTATTGCCCTTGTCTTCTACTGAGTATTCTGCTGTGGACAAGTGTGCAAAGTACTTGTCAATGCAAATTAACAGACATGTTAAATATATTGTCACTAAATTTAGATTTGGTGTATTGGATATCTTTGTACATTCTAACCGTTTTTAGCCTTCAAATGATCGTAATTTTACATGTCCACTCTGTCATGAAGATGATGAAAATGAAGTTCATTTTCTTCTGTCTTGTCCTAATCCCACTTAAGAATCTAAGGAAACCCTTGTTTCTTCAAACTCATTATGTTATGGCGTCATCGAATGAAAGGCGTCATCGAATGACAGCACTACCAAACAGTTCGCTTCGTATTTGTATAAAGCTTTCACTAGGTGACAGTATTCTTGGTGACTGATGAATGATCATTTGGCATCAGCAGTACTATAGGATGATGATCATTGTCGGTGACTGATGGATGGTCATTTGAGATCAGCAGTACTATAGGATGATGATCATTGTCGGTGACTGATGGATGATCATTTGGCATCTGCATTACTATAGGATGATGATCATTGTCGGTGACTGATGGACGATCATTTGAGATCAGCAGTGCTATAGGATGATGATCATTGTCGGTGACTGATGGATGATCATTTGAGATCAGCAGTGCTATACGATGATGATCATTGTTGGTGACTGATGGATGATCATTTGAGATCAGCAGTACCATAGGATGATGATCATTGTCGGTGACTGTTATTTCTCACATTATTACACCAATGCCACAACATATATCCCCCTTATATAACAATGATCATGATCCTACAGTACTGTTGTTTTCAAATGATCAATGATCAGTGCCCATCAGTAATCAACCCCTCCCCCCCCCCCCCCCTTTTTTTCCCCTCCCTCAACTGGCAATATCTTACTAATGCCACCACATTATTTTACTTATCACAATGACCATCATCCTACAGTACTGTTGATCTCACTTGTGACAATGATCATCATCCACTAGTCATTGACAGTTTCTTTTATCCCCAACTGGCACTTTTGTACCAATGCCACTACAATATTCCACTTACATTGCAATGTTCATTATCCTATATTACTGCTTATCTCAAATGATCAACCATCAGTCACTGAGAATACTGTCATCCAGTAAACACCTTCATACTGCAATATGTATGGCAATGAAGAGGCTGACCAATTGGCAAAGGAAGGACAGCAGCCCCAACTGAAGCAGGAAGCGTCCTTTGAAGAAATCAAAAGTATTATCAAGGAGAAGCAAAAAAGAAGATGGCTTGAGCATCATCCAGAATTAAACAAGAGGGATGCATACTGCCGGATGCCCAATCAGACCAAGTGAACATTATGAGACTGAGGACAGCGCACTCCAGACTGAGACATCACATGTCCACAATATTCCACACTGGCGAGTCTTCAAATCACCCATGCAGTACAGCCCCAATGACAGCAGAACTCTTCCAGCAAAAACGTAGAGCAGAAACCTAGTCTGCCAACACACCGATAAGGGGAAAGCCGTATGACCACTGGAGGGCCTCTGCCATACAGCACCCTTTGCCAGTACCTCAGGGGTTCCTGTCTCTGAGTGAACGAAGAAGAAGAAGACCATCCTACAGTACTGTTGATCTCAAATCACCATCCTCCATCAGTCATTGATACCCCCCCCCCCCCCCACCTCAACCGGCATCACTAGACTAACGCCACCATATTATTTCACCTATGACAATGATCAGCATCCCACAGTACCTTTAATCTCAGTTATGACAATGATCATCATCCATCAGTCATTAACCGTTTTCTTTATACAGGAATTGTTGTACCATTGCCACTGCATTATTCCAGTTACAATGATTATCATCCGATAGCACTGTTGTTATCAAACGATCATCACCCATCAAGGGTATTTTTGCGTGTGTGTGTGTGTGTGTGTGTGTGTGTGTGTGCGTTTGTGTGTGTGTGTGTGTGTGTGTGTGTGTGTGTGTGTGTGGTGTGTGTGTGTGTGTGTGTGTGTGTGTGTGAGGACGTCAGTACAACACTATGTTAATCTGACAGTAAATGGTTTCAGTCAGTCAGTCAGTGTCTGAGGATATGTGTGTGAGGATATGTGTGTGTGTGTGTGTGGTGTGTGTGTGTGTGTGTGTGTGTGTGTGTGTGTGTGTGTGTGTGTGTGTGTGTGTGTGTGTGTGAGGACGTCAGTACAACACTATGTTAATCTGACAGTAAATGGTTTCAGTCAGTGTGTGAGGATATGTGTGTGAGGATATGTGTGTGTGTGTGTGTGTGTGTGTGTGTGTGTGTGTGTGTGTGTGTGTATGCGAGGATGTGTGTGTGTGTGTGTGTGTGTGTGTGTGTGTGTGTGTGTGTGTGTGTATGTGTGTGGTGTGTGTGTGTGTGTGTGTGTGTGTGTGTGTGTGTGTGTGTGTGCCGTGTGTGTGTGTGCCGTGTATGTGTGGTATGGTGGTTATTGGCATGTCAACACTTTTCCCACTGATCATTTCCATTCATTTTCTGTCCAACCAGTATCATTATGCTATTATCCTAATACGAACACTATTTGACTTCCCACAGTTAGTCTCATTATGATCATAATTCACCCACAATACCGTTTACATGTTTTTCCTCCCCTCCTCCCCCCCCCCCCGTGTGTGTGTGTGTGTGTGTGTGTGTGTGTGTGTGTGTGTGTGTGTGTGTGTGTGTTTTAAACATGATACCCCATTTCTCATTGGTCATGTCTATCTCTTCTCAACCAACACTATCATGTTAGTGCCAGCACATTATTTCAACTGCTACAATGATTACCATCCCACAGTGTGTTTACTTTTTCAGCAACACTATTTGCATGAATTTCCCAGCCCCCCACCCCACACATACGTATGTAAACTATGTGGTGGGTGAAGGGACATGAGAGAGAGCTCTCTCTCTCTCTCTCTCTCTCTCTCTCTCTCTCTCTCTCTCCTCTCTCTCTCTCTCTCTCTCTCTCTCTCTCTCTCTCTCTCTCTCTCTCTCTCTCTCCCATTGCCCTCTTCCCCCCCTCTCCCCTCCAGTGATACCTTATCACCCATTGATCATTTCCATTCCCTTCCAATCATTATTAGCATTACCCACAACACCATATGCAAGTACCCACACATAACCACTATCATCACAATCGCCACCTATTAAAATCATTTATTTATTTATTCATTTATTTACAGATTTATTGATTCATCTTATTTTTTATTATTGTTATTTTCATTTTTATTATTTTTATTATAATCATTATTTCATTATTAATACTATTTTCTTTTATTTTCATTTCATTTCATTTATTTGTTTACTTACTTTTTTTGCCTCACTAAGCGCTATTATCAATCCACCGTAATCACTACTGTCACTGTCACACTGTCACTCTTGCACACACGCATTCATGACAGCATTTACTCCATATGCACACGCAATCCCTCCAATCAACCAAAAGGTGCACTACCGAATGTCTTTTCTTCTCTCCCCCTCTCCTGGGGGGAAAACACTTTACTAAATGAATCGAACAATTAATAAACAAATTTTATACATGTTCTCTCTCTCTCTCTCTCTCTCTCTCTCTCTCTCTCTCTCTCTCTCTCTCTCTCTCTCTCTTCTTCACTGAGAGATAAATCAGGTTACGAATTGAAATCAATAAATCCTTACAAAATTCCTCCAGCTTGCCGAAGAAAGAATATTCACAACCTTCACATAACATTGACCCAAGATCCAGACTAGGAGAATAAATAATTCCTGAATTCATGATGCCATACCTGCATCAGAGATAAGACTCGCCCCATACTGTCATGGTGCCCTGTCCGCATCAGAAAACGTGTGGCCCCCTTGAAGTCTCCTGTCACTGGAGAATTGATGAGATTCGACTCCTCTACACGGAGTCTTTAATTGCTGGAGCTGAACTACCGGTGTGTTCCCCACACCATGGCCAACGTTAACCACCCGTCTCAGAGGAGGAATAGCTGACGGGTGAAGGGTGAAGGGCTGAAACACGAATAAGATTCGTGTAAGTAACCTGCTTCTCAATTCAGCATATGAATTCTTTCTTCTCTTTTCTTTAGGTTTTCCCCTGTAGCTTTCCCCAACTATCTATGGCTCACCTGGTAATGACTGGTCAGCGGTGAGAACCCCTTGACCAACGTCCTGACAGGTTCGAGTCTCTAGGCCATCTGCTGGGCTAAAACTGATTCTTTCCCCCTCCTCCTAGTGAGTGCATACTCAGAGTTCAAAACACATGACCAGCACCTTACCAGCCCTTATTAAACTATCTCTCAGTGGTCACTTACCCAATGACGACCATTGTTTATTTCAATGAGTGATCCTCACAATTATTGGGGACGCCTGCTACACTAGTCAAGCCACATGAATATTCTTCCTTTTCAGTTGTAGCTTGGGGGAAATGATTCATATCACTAGACTACATGAGATGGAGCGACACATGCCTTGATGTGTGGCTACGTCACATGACAGTCACTAATATATCACACCATTCTAGAAAACAAGCCACAAACCCCATTGTTGAACCCACCCTCCCCCTCACTATTTCCTCTCCCATGATTCCCTCGTGGGTAGCCTCGTTTCCGTCCAGCGGCGATTTTGATCGTGCGCAAATATGAGAAGATAAGTGGTTTCTCGTTCTTCGTTTTCACTGTCCTAAATGATATTTGTTTTTGCCTGAAGAAGACCCAAGAGGTCGAAATGCATTGTGTCTTGTCCTGCACTTTGTCTATGTCCTTGGCACATATCAAACGTTCTGTTCGGTTTACCTGTCCATGTACCCCATTCAGACCGTACAATGACTGAGATATTTTTACTCTCATGTAACTCAAAGACACACTCTGGCACACTGTACAAGTGAATGAAGCGAATTAACAAACACACATTCTTCAGTAATAATGCTCTTATCCGAAGGTGAAAGTTTCCATAGCTATTGGCCGTAGCAGCCGTGGACTGCCAGACACAGTGGAGAGCAGAGCCCTCAGCCCTCCCCTCTCCTTCAAGCTGTTCATCATCACCTGGCGTGTTCCTTTCAAAAAACATCGGGTCAGACTGCCAGACTGACAGGGGGAAGTTAGCTTACAGCTTTTCATGCTAACCTTCTACAGCAGCAACTCAGGCATGATGTTTCTGGTTTGTCACTTGCGACCGATGATGCTTTGCCTATGATTTAGAATTCTTTTTGTTAGTTTGTTTTTGTTATGTTTGGTTTTTCATTAATTGCCGTTTGTTATTATTGATGATGATGATGATGATGATGATGATGATGATGATGAAGATGATGATGATGATGATGATGATGATGATATGAGGACAAATCTCAAGCTGACCACAAAGACAAAGATGGCTGTGTATAACGCCTGTGTTCTCAGCACCTTGCTGTATGGCAGTGAGACATGGACCACGCATGCTCGCAGGAGAAAAAGGCTCAATTCCTTCCACCTCAGAAGCCTTCGGCGTACACTCGGCATCTCCTGGCAAGACAGGGTGACCAACACCGAAGTCCTGTCTCGCGCTGGCCTCCCTACCATGTATACCCTGCTGAGACAGCGTCGGGTGCGTTGGCTGGGCCACGTTCGCCGCATGGAGGATGGTCGCATTGCGAAAGACGTCCTCTATGGAGACCTCGCCACAGGTCAGAGAAGCATTGGTTGCCCACAGCTGAGACACAAAGACGTTGGCTAAAGAGAAGGCGTTTAAGATCAACACTGAGTCCTGGGAGGACCTTGCAGCAGACCACAACAGCTGGAGAAGCACTCTCGAGAAACAGTTGCAGATTGGCGAAGACAACCTGACAGCTGCTGCAGCAGAAAAGAGAGCCTGCAGAAAAGGGATGGCGGCCAACAAACCAGTGGAAACATACTGATGTGACCGTTGCGACAAAGACTGCCATTCTCGCATCGGTCTCTACAGCTACAGGCGCCGCTGCTCGGGTCGAGCAGACAGCCCAGAAAATATAGCTAAAGATTAGGTTGTATATGTTACGCGATATACATGTACCTGAGCAGTACGTGTACTACGCAATTTTTGGCGTGTTTCATGAACTGCGCAACCTCGTTGCAGAATTCATGAACCCTGCAACGAGGTTGCGCAGTTCATGAAACACGCAAAATAGCATTGTCCAGGACATGAACTACGCACTCGGTGCAAACTCGGTTGTAACCTCAAGATCAGTCTGTGTATGTGGGTGCGTATGACGAACAGATTCATAACTGGGTGTATAAAATACTTCATTGACAAGAATGATGAACAGTAAAGACACATAACAGCGCAGAGAAGGGAAAACATTATTATGATCACGACATTAATTGCAAATTAATGCAGCATACCAAAAAATCACACACACACACACACACACACACACACACACACACACACTCATATATATATATATATATATATATATATATATATATATTAAAGCCCCTCAACAGGTTCAGAATGCCCCCCCTCCCCCCATCTGTTCTTTCTGTTCATTAGGTCTGTTTCAAAACGAACCCCTACCAGTCTCAGAATAACTCCTGGGAGTTGTTTTGAACCTAAAAATTTTGACTCTAAACTAACTCCCGGGAGTTCATATGGGGCAGTGCCAAATCAGCCCCCCCCCCCCCCCCCCCCCCCCCCCCCCCAACCCCTTGGAGAGTAAAACTGGTGCTGTTCCAAATTAACTCCCGGGAGTTCTTCTGGGCCCAAACTTTTGACATCAATGTGACTCCCTGGGAGTTAAACTACCGCAAGTGGAGAGTCATTCCAGGACAGGCCCTGAATAGTCCCCCCCCCCCCAATCCCTCCCCTCTACCTCAATTAATGAAGAAATGGCCAGTAAGCGCTCCAGTGGAGAGTTAATCTAGCACCGGCCAAGAGCAACCCACCAGGAGAGTTAAATTGGACCTGGCCCAAGACAGCCCCCAGTATAAAGAGTTAAACTGGACCTGGGCCAGAACATCCCCCCACCTCCTCCTGGGAGTATATCTAGCACTGGCCCCGGAACAGTCCCCCCAAGAGAGTTAAACTGGTCCTGGCCAAAAGCAGCCTCGTTCCAGGGGATTAATCTAGTACTAGCCCAGAACAGCCCTCCCCCCTACGCCCCCCCCCCCCCCCCTTGCCCCCGAGAGTTAAAACTGGACCTGGCCCAGAAGAGACTCCTAGGAAGTACTACTGTGTCCGCGCCTGAATGACTCCCAAGAGTACATCTGGGTCGGGTAAAAAAAAATGGACCCCTGTTTTCATAAAATACTCCCGGGAGTCATTCTGGGCCGGTCCCAGAAGTATCCCCCCCCCCCTCCCCTCCCCGCGGCATATCTCCGTTAAGGTGTTGAGGGTGTTATTTATTAGTCATAAAGTCATACATCCACATTCTATCTGAATCAACATTTGAATATAGTCTGAAATCACTTGAGGGGGAGTACTTCTGGGCCGGTCCCAGAAGTACCCCCCTCGCATATTTCCTTTATTAACGTGTTCAGAGTTGTTTTCTACTGGTTATAAACTCATGCATGGACATTCTACCTGAATCAACATTGAAATATAGTCTGAATCAACTTTAGGGGGAGTTGTTCTGGGCCAGTTCCAAAAGTACCCCCCTTGAATATCCCCTTTATCAATGTGCTCAGGGTTGTTATTTAATGATCATAAGCTCACACATGGACATTCTACCTGAATCAACATTGAAAACCAGTCTGAATCAACTTTAGGGGGAGTACTTCTGGGCTGATCCCAGAAGTACCCCCTCGCATATCTCATTTATTAATATGTTCAGGGAGGGGCTGTTTTGGGCCAATTCCAAATTAACTCGCTGGGGGGGGGGGGGGGGGGACCTGTTCTAATCCTGTTGGGGGGGGGGGGGGGGGCTGATTTGGCGCAAACCCAGATTAACTCCCGGGAGTTAATCTGGGACCGAAACGAGTATCGGTCCGATTACTGTTCCAGAGACAGTCTCTTTCCTCTTTTTCTCTTCTCCTGGCAGCGTCCACACTTGGCGATGAAGGCGCGAACAGCCATGAGGGGAATGTTGTCATAGCTGTCTTTCAACTTTGCATACGTCTTCTTTTCGCCAGCATGCCCTGCAATTAGAAAAAAAAAACGGTAAGAGAGAGAGAGAGAGAGAGAGAGAGAACTCTGAACTCTGAAAATTTACTTGTAAGGCCACCGGCCTGTATACAATGAGTACACGTTCTTGTTACAGAATAACCCTTATTTATAATGATTACCCCAACACAAAAAATAGGAAGTCATTTACTTCTTAAGGCAAACACACATCAATGTCAGGGGAAGTAACTGAAAACAGAAGCAAACCATAAGCAATAAAACTACAATATTGAAATATCAAACCCATAATATGCATGTAGTTTTACTCATTAGAAAATGAAAAGTACCATGCATTTAATTTTCGCATTTAATTTTAAGAGCATAAAAAAGGTACATGGCTAAACTTCTCAGAATCAATTCATTTTCAGAGTGCAACAAATGAATCAAACATCTTTATCTAAATATGATGGACAGTATCTTCGTATATATTTTTCGCGAAAACATGCATATTTTGGACACTCAAACAGGAAATGAAATTCGTTTTCTAATTTCCCACAAAATGGACAATTTTTAGATTTCTCATTATACCAGTTGTTAATATTTAAGTCACATAATCCTAACCGAAATCTTGACAATGCATAACGAAATTTACTAATGTTATAAGTGTAAGATTTTTTTTCAGTTTGAAAAATAGATTTAAAAGATCTATATGTATCAAATCGATCACTATCAAAGAGAGAGAGAGAGGGTGGGGGGTGAGAGAGAAAAAGACAGAGAAAGAGACAGAGACAGAGACAAACAAACACACACACACATACACACATACACACACACACACACACACACACACACCTAGGTGGCGCTGCACGAGTAGCGACGCTGTGGTCGATTGTGTGCGAATTTGTTATCTTTTTAGGGCTGTTGTGCTTTGTGTTTGGATTTGGAACTGTGCACGATGATTTATAAAGTGTTCAAGATGAAAAGTGTAAACCCAGCAAGTTTGTGTGCTTTAATGACTGTGATATCTTTTCTGTTGAATTTGTGTGACAGTGCAGTTTCGCATTTCCAACATGGCGGACATGTAAACAATGCAGGTATGTTTTTATACCCGTGAAACACTTTTAAAATTCAGACACTTAGCAGACACCAGCGCTCACCCATTTCATTTATTTCCACCAGACATTTTATCAGCAAGTTTTTCAAGAAACATCAAAGTAAAGACAACCAGAAAGACAGCAAATCAAGCAAGCGGAAGAGAGGACAGAGAGGGGGGGTGAGAAACAGACTGAAGAATAACGGTACTTACACCCCCCTCCCGTCAATCGTTTTAGCCAACGTCCGATCGATCAGACCAGTTTCACAGAACAATAATTTTGATGAACTGCAAGCAAGCGTACCTCATTTAAACGAATTTAGAAATGCGAATGTGCTGTGTTTTTCTGAAACCTGGCTGAGCGAAGAAATAGCAGACGACATTTAGCTTTGGACGGATTTGGTGTGCCACTGAGAATGGACAGAGACAAGCGCGTGACAGAGAAATCAAGGGGGGGAGGGGTGTGTATGTACGTGAGCGAGAGAAGTGGTGTAACAGTGAGAAACGTTAAAGTGCGTCGTCAAGTGTGTACGCGTGACGTGGAACTTTTAGCAGTGTCACTGCGACCGAAATACCTGCCACGTGAGTTCGGACAGCTCTTCATGACTGTTGTTTACGTGCCACCATCCGCAAATACTGTACGTGCAGCTGCAGAAATCACGGACTCTGTTCACGCTCTGCAGGCCATGTCACCCGACGCACCGTGCTTTATCCTCGGAGATTTTAATGACTGTGACCTCAATTCAAGCCTGCCTTCTTTTAAACAGTATGTGTCATGTTTTACAAGAAAGGATAAAATACTTGATTTATGCTACTGTAATATACCATCTGCATACAAGTGTGTTCAGCTCCCCCCCTGTTGGTCAGTCTGATCACAATGCCATTCATCTCTCCAGCTTACAGACCAAAAGTGAAAACACAACCTATCACTAAAAAGCAAGTGCAGTGTTGGACACAAGAAAGTGTTGATGAATTACAGGCTTGTTTTGAATGTACAGATTGGAATTTTTGTTTTTGAATTCTAGTTTTGACATTAACGAAGCCACCGATGTTATTTCCAGCTACATTTCTTTCTGTGAACACATGATTGTACCTACTAAAACTATCAAAATATTTCCCAACAACAAACCTTGGGTTACAAAATCTCTGAAAATAACTCTAAATGAGAAAAAAAAAAGAGCTTTTCAATCAGGCAATAAAAGCGATCGTAAGGTTGTACAAAAGAAACTGCAAACGGAGATTGAAGAATCAAAGAGAGCTTACAAGAGAAAAGTTGAAAACATGTTCCAGAATGGAAATATGCGAGATGCATGGAAAGGAATAAAGGTTTTATCAGGTTCAGGTAAATGTTCAAACCAAAAATATTAGTAACAAAAAAACAGCAAAAAGAACAGAAGCAATTTGCAAAAAAAGCTGAACGATTTTTACTGTAGATTTGATGATAAAGATTTTAGTAAAGAATTAAAGGAAGTGAAGGAAGAACTCCAAAGCAATGTTAAAAACGATGTTGATGGAAGTGATTCTGTTGTGATTGAGGAAAATGATGTTCAGTTGTTTTTTCAAACGTTTAAATGTGAGAAAGGCAATGGGCCCTGATAATATCTGTGGAAAATTGTTGAAGGTGTGTGCTTCTCAGCTCTCCTATGTTTACAGTCGTTTTTACCTGGTCACTTAGAGAATGTATAATTCCTGTTTATGGAAAAATGCCACTGTATGTCCTGTTCCCAAAAAACGCAACCCAAGCTGTTTAAATGATTACCGACCAGTTGCCCTCACATCTGTTGCAATGAAATGTCTTGAAAGAATTGTCCTCAGTTATGTTTTAAAAGATACTACACAGTACCAAGACCCGTTTCAGTTCGCATACCAACAGAACAGATCAACAGATGATGCCACACTCACACTTCTCCATCATGCTTTTTCACACCCGAAAAACCTGCCTCCTTTGTACGCATTCTCTTTATTGATTTCTCATCAGCATTCAACACCATACAACCACATCTGATGGCAAAGAAACTCATTAACATAAATGTGGGTAACAAGCTCATTCTTTGGATAATTGATTTTCTTACACAGAGGACACAGTCTGTTCGATATCAAAGTGTTGTTTCGTCTTCCAGAGTCATTTCAACTGGCGCACCCCAGGGTACTGTTTTATCACCAGTGCTTTTTACTCTGTACACAAATGATTGTTCAGGAAGTGATTCAACTTTGTACATTAAATATTCAGATGACTCAGCACTGTGGATCTTTCCAACTCTGATTCTGTTTACTTCAAGGAGGTTCAAAGATTTGTTGACTGGTGCGATCATAACTATCTGATCTGAATGTAACAAAAAACGAAAGAAATGTTGATTGATTTTAGAAAGAATCCAAAAGCTGTACCACCACTTTTTATCAAAGGTGCTGAAGTAGAACGTGTTGAATCATACAAATATTAGGAACTTTTATAGATAATAAGCTGAATTTTAAATCCCATGTTGAGTATGTCCACAAAAAATGTCAAACCAGATTATATTGTCTTCGCAAGCTGCGATCATTTCATGTGAATACTGACATTCTTCGGACATTTTATTCATGCTTCTTGGAATCTGTTAACTAACTTTCTCATTTATGTGTTGGTATGGTGGGTTGACTGTGAAGAGCAGAAATGTGCTTGAGAAAGTGGTGAACGTGGGAGGAAAAATCGTTGGTGAGAGACAACAAAAAGTCTGAGTGAGCTATACAGGTGCCGTGTTAGTTGTAAAATGGGTATGTGGCTAAAAATTATTGTTTATTTGCTGTGAATGTGTGTGACCACAAATTAATTTCTCAAATTGAGATAATAAAGTTTACTTGACTTGACTTGACTTCACACACACACACACACACACACACACACACACACACACACACACACACACACAGAGAGACAGACAGACAGACAGACAGACAGACAGCGACAGAGAGAGACACACACAGACAAAGAGAGAGAGACAGACAGGCAGAGAGAGAGAGAGAGAGCGGAGGGATGAGAGAGAAAAAGAGACAGACAGACAGACAGACAGACAGACAGAAATCGTGACATCCTTCGAGTGAACTCACTCACTGACATACTGTATTTGAAAACATTCACCTGTTGCTTGGTGTGTTGCTTCAAGCACTTCATATCCTCGGCTCTGTGTGATCATGCACTTGCCCGATGACTTGCGCTGAACACGGTCCAATCCAGCCATGGACACAACAGCAAAGGTATTCTTGACATGGTAAACTTCCCGATCTTCTTTCTTGCCAGTGAGAGGCCTTCGTAAAATCTCGATAACTTTTTTTTCATAGTCTTCAGACCACAGGCCTCGAGCGGAATCACTAGCAGTAGCATCCATGCTTCTTCGGATACAGATGATCCACTGAAGACGTTGAGACTTTTTTGCTGTCAGTCGGCATCAAAAATAGTTATGTGAGTAATGATAACTGTTCAGAAGACTTCATGACGTATTGGTCTATTTTTTTCCTTCTCTGCTCTGCCTTTACTATTCATCATTCTTGTGTGGACATACAGACTGAGCTTGTTTGCGTAGTTCATGAAATATGCAATCTGCGAATTGAGGTTTACAACCGAGTTTGCTCCCTGTGCGTAGTTCATGTACTGGGCAATGCTATTTCGCGTGTTTCATGAACTGCGCAACCTCGTTGCAGAGTTTCATGAAAGCTGCAAAGAGGCTGCGCAGTTCATGAAACACGCCAAAAATGCGTAGTACACGTACTGCGCAGGTACACGTATATCGCGTAACATGTATACTCTATCCATGGTCAGCTACGACGGACGAAGGCCTACATTCTTCTTCTTCTTCTTCTTCTTCTTCTTCTTCTTCTTCCTAAAATACTGGTTCACTCAAAAAATGAGTAGGTCACCAGCGCGCATGTTAAAAAGTAAATAAAATGAAATGAAATAAAAAAAAAAGTGCGACTCAGCCTGTTGGCCGCTGGCCATTCCTATATAACTTGTTGGTTTGCTATAGATTACATCCCTTTTCTTATTTTAACCCGATAGAGTGAGGGGGAAAAGTGAAGTAATAATGAATGGCAGAGAGAGAGAAGAACAGAGAACACAGGAATACTAGTCGGTCATCTGACTTGGAAACTAAACTGCAGGATCATTCAGGAATAGCAGCCAGGAACACATGAGAAATGCGTATGGAGAGGTAAAGGACAGATCATTAGGTGACGGGAGGAGGGGGGTGGGGGTATAAACGAGTATTGTATGGCAATGAGCAGACCATTTAGGGGACCGGGGGAGGGGGGGAGGTAATAAAACGAGTATTGCTTGGCAATGAACAAATGAAAACAATCTGAAGGCGCAAAAATTTAAGAGGTGAAGTGTACAGGAAAAGGGAATGAAAAAATGTGGAGAGAAGAAAACCAAAGCGATGAACTCTCTCTCTCTCTCTCTCTCTCTCTCTCTCTCTCAGAATGTGTGTGTGTGTGTGTGTGTGTGTGTGTGTGTGTATGTGTGTGTGTGTGTGTGTGTGTGTGTGTGTGTGTGTGTGTGTGCGTGTATGTGTGTGTGTGTGTGTGTGTGTGTGTGTGTGTGTGTGTGTGTGTGTGTGTGTGTGTATGCTTGTGTTTGGGGGGGTGGTGGTGAAGGGAGCAGCACTGAGGAAATCAGGTGACAGAGGGCCAAATAATTCACAGTTAATAAATAAAAGCAGCAGAGAGAAGCAGAAGGGATAAAGTCACCTACGCAGGACACGACCGAGTTCCTTGTATTACAACAGACGATCATTTCAGAAAATAAAAAAACTCACGAGTTGGGTTTGCATCAGGGAGAACGAACAAAGACCTGTAAATTATGTGCCTGTTCGAGGTCCGCCTGGTCTGTTTGATACATAGCCAGACTCGTTTTTTGTGCAGAGTTTACAAACAGTTACAACACCAACAGAAGCACAACAACCCTATCTGTGAAGATCGGTGACTTTTGTTCAGGTGTAAAGTATCCCACTGAACCGAACAACAAAGGCACAACATTTCAGCAGACAAATATTTCAGACTGTAGCCGTTACATCTTAATGAAGTGGTTTACAGTTGAACAGGGAGTGGTGTACGGGAAGTGCGGGGGGTCCACTCAGTTCTGTAACCTGCACGTGAAGGTACCGCAGGGCATGTATGTACGTGCTCATGTTCAAAGGCCGGCATCCTGGCTTGTGAACGACTTGAAGAAATGGGCAATCTTTATACTGTTAACGCTACAACGTCGTATCAGTGAAACACTAGATTCTCACTATTATGGTTCTCAAGACATGTTTTTTCAGTCATCTGCAAATTCCATGTGGATAATGATCACGAACAAACCAACTGTTGCAATAAACATTCAAGAAATAAAGCGCAATAACTTACTGATAAAATACACGACAGGCTATTCTGGATATATAATAGCACCACACGTGGGGAAAACATACTTCCTCTCAGTGCACAACTGACATTACCCTCTGAATGTGCCATTATAATTAGTTTCCAGCAAATAAATGAGCTTTCTGCCTGTTATGGTAAGGATAAAATACAGGTGACATACAGGAAACATAACAGTTCTCATGAACACAGTGTTTGTGTGTGTCCTGTGTGGTCCACACTAGCGTCCTTATTTCTTGCCTCATATATCCGAATGCACTTCATGTATAGCTTTATGAGCGGATACATTTTTAAATGGCCTTTTCCTTTTTCTGTGGCTCTGAATATCCTTATAAATTACCAAGTGGGGCTGTTCAACTGTTCTGTGATTAATTACTCCAGGTTTCATCACTCGCTACAGTGCAATCTGAGGACAGAGTGTGAAGATGGGACGGGATGAAACAGAACACTGTCCCTTCAGTGGTCCTGGCTGTCAGGGCATGGTGGCTTCAAACAATAAATGTTTCAGACTTGTCATATTAGACGTGGCGATACCGAATGTTCTGCTGCCCTATGAATGTAAAAAATACGACCAACGACTCGCTTCTCTAAAGACAAGAAATGAAATTGAAGAATCCCGGTCTATTTTGGGTAATTTTGTGAAGTTTCAAGTAATTTTGGGTTACACTTCAGGTTGGTATTTGGTACCTTTTACCTACAGTCGGCTGCGTACATGGTCTGACAGCACCATCATTTACAACATGAATCACTTCAGGTATGAGAGAAATAAAGAACCCGCGATTTCACGGATGAAGTATAGAGGGCTTTGGACTGACTTTGGCTTTAAACAGATTGGAATTAAATTAAGACAAGCTGCAGTACTGTGCGAATTTAAAGTACAGCCAGTTGGAGCTCTTCCTCCGCAAGCTGTACTATCTCAATCAGAGTCTACTCTGTCTGCCTTCACCAATACTAGGCAGAGTTTATTGGTTTGTTCCCACATTCATGTGATCCACACATTTTTGTATTGTGACTTCGACATTTATTGTGGGAACTCCTATTTCTTCGAAGGATTTTCATTGATGAATGCGACTGCTAAGCAGGACAGCATGGTGACAGGTGCTGAAAGAACTATGGAATGTGTATATAATATGTTCGGCTGTGATGATGATGTCACATCAATCCCTTACACGTTAGTGTGTGACTTCCAGCAGGACTGTCCAGATAACAGTGATGAGTCATTTTGTGAGCACCCTTTGTGTCATGGTTTCAGATGTTCTAATGGTCAGTGTGTGTTTCACGATCAGCATTGTAATGAACACTCTGATTGTTTGGATGATTCTGAGGAGGTTAATTGCCAGCAAGGGGTTTCGACTTCGTGCACATACTGCAATCATTTTAGCGACGTAAACATGAAGCGACAATTTTACATGAACTTAGATGGTACTGGCTACTTTACGCAAACGGTGATGGACACTGAAGAACCTTGTCCTGACACTCATTATCGCTGTGCATCTGAATGGCTGTACTGTCTTCCTGCCTACACCCGATGTAATGGATTTTCTGACTGTATTCATGGAGAAGATGAATTAGATTGTTACACGGGTCGATGTTCTGAATTGTTCCAGTGTCGAGATTCTACTAATTGTCTCCATGGAGATCATTTGTGTGATGGCTGGGGCCAGTGCCCACAACGAGACGATGAACTGATGTGCGATAGGACTTGTCCTGAAGGTTGTGCATGTCAGGGTCACTTCTTTCTATGCAGAAAGGCGTTTCCTGTTGATCTCTTCCCGCACCTCAGATATGTGAATGCCACAGGGTCAGGGATGTCACTGGGGGATTTTAACACACAACCGTCTATCTTATCAGTCTCATTCTCTCTCATTGCCAAATTTCCAATGTATCAGGGATACATTTTGTCAACTTACATCACATTGATCTCACGAGCAACTTCCTGGAATACCTCGATATGTCCGTTTTTCTTCACCTGCAAAATTTGAAGACCCTACAATTAGCAAGGAACCCGATCAGGTCAAACGCAATAAACACATTGGTAAAAGGTGTTCTTTACTTACTGATGCGAATCGACATATCTGGGACAAATGTTCATGTACTGAACAGTGAATTGTCTGTGTTCTTCCCATGGCTAACCCATTTAAATCTGTCCTATTCCGCCATCACATTCATTAGGTCTTTAGCTTTTAAAAATGTACCACATCTGAGTGACGTGGACATTAGATATAACCCAGTTGAAGATTTCTCTTGGGATTTGTTGTCAGGGTGTGATCATTTACAACGTATCTTTGCTTCACATTACAGGTTCTGCTGTGAGCAATTACTGCCCAAACTGCTGGGTAACATACAGTGTTCAGCTCCCCACACTGTACTTCCTTCATGCACAAAGCTGATGCCCACTGAACTGTACAGGGTTTTCTTCTGGGTGATCAGTGCGTGCGCTACATTAGGAAACCTGGTAAGTATCATTAGTTTATTTGCCGTCAGGAGAGATTTTGCAAGCAGCTTGATGGGAATCGCTAATTTCCTGCTCGCTCAATATTGTATGGGATGCCATGTGAGTATTGTTACGATAGCGAATGAAATCCTTGATGATCGTTACATGTTCTCCAGAAAGATATGGATCAATAGTCAGTCTTGTCATGTGGCCATGTTTTTTTTCTATCTCTCCAGCGAGGCGTCAGTTTTGATCATTGGGTTCATCACTTTGGATCACGTCATTGTCCTTCGTTTTGGTAAGGAGTCATGCACGTTGAAGACCGCTTCGTTAACATCAGTTTTCGTGGTACTATGGTGTGCTGGAACACTGTTATCTTAATACCTTTTCTTCCTGGGTTGTCACAGTGGGGACTTCAAGAGCAGTCAGGTCTGTGCCGCATGGCATTATATAGTGAATATCAAGTGAGCCAAAAATTCTGGTGGTCAAATGCAATTGTATCTACAAATTCCAGTATCTACCTAACAATAGCGGCTGGCCAGTTCGTGATATGTGGACGCACACCTAAATTCAGAACTATTCTCGCTCATTCATCGAGGTCTGTGTATTCGGCAGTACACCCTGATGCAAAAAGTGGCAACCACAAACTGTGCAATTTGGCTTATTTTTGGCTTTGTTGCGGTAATGGCTACCAAAGATATTTCAGAATTTAACCACGCCCATGACGCTATGGTGGTATTTGCGTTACCACTCAGCTGTGCTCTCAGCCCATTTCTCTACTTGTGGACAGTAGTCTCACAAGGACGACAAAAAGAACTAGAAGGGAAAGTAATGAAAATATTACAAAAACGATTAGGTGCATCCGGAAAACAAGCAATGAAACACAAGACAAATCGAAATAAGATAAATGCCAACCTAAACGATCAATAAAAAGGGACATTCTGCCTACTCGACTAGGTATTCACACAGGAGGTAATATATGAACACAGCCGTTTCCTCTTCCTTGTCTGCCTTGTCTCGGCTTGCGCACCTCTCAACCCCTGGTGGGACATGTTAGAGCACCACTGATGACTCTCAGACAGTACCCCTCCATCTGCTGCCTGCCATTTCTGTAGCCATCTAAGAGTCATCCGTGGACAGGTCTGTCCGCTCCCTGATATTGCTCTCCCCATCCTTTCTTCTGCCTGCCTCTTCTTCTTCTTTTCCCATCCTTTCTTCTGTATGCCTCTTCTTCTTCTCCCATCCTTTCTTCTACCTTCCTCTTCTTCTTCTCCCATTCTTTTTTCTGTCTGCCTCTCCGTCTTCTCTCATCCTTTCTTCTGTCTGCCTCTCCGTCTTCTCCCATCCTTTCTTCTGTCTGTCTCTTTGTCTTCTCCCATCCTTTCTTCTGCATGCCTCTTCGTCTTCTCCCATCCTTTCTTCTGTCTGCCTCTTCTTCTTCTCATCCTTTCTTCTGCCTGCCTCTCTGTGTCTCCTCCCACCCGTTCTTCTGTCTGCCTCTCCGTCTTCTCCAATCCTTTGTTCTATCTGCCTCTTCTTCTCCCATCCTTTCTTCTGTCTGCCTCTACGTCTTCTCCCATCCTTCCTTATGTCTGCCTCTTTTTCTCCCATCCTTTCTTCTGTCTGCCTCTTCGTCTCCTTCCTGGCACTATGCTCAGTTGGGTTGGTTGTCGTCAGTCTGGCTGATCTTAAAACAAGCCAGTGCTGTTTCATTTGTTGGCAAACGGTGCCCAGGTCGATACGTGGACGTATCGTTTGTCCCATTTTAAGATGTTGTGGTGACATGTCTTTTCCAGGATTTTGATTCGTCTTCAGATGCATGCTCTCTCTCTCTCTCTCTCTCTCTCTCTCTCTCTCTCTCTCTCTCTCTCTCTCTCTCTGTGTGTGTGTGTGTGTGTGTGTGTGTGTGTGTGTGCGTGTGTGTGTGTGTGTGTGTGTGTAAAAGTCACATGTGTACAAAAATATGGATATCGCCAGTAATGGAACGAGTAGATTTTTTGAAAATGGAAACCTGTTCCTGTCATGCCGAATGGTCTTTAGTAGTTTCACCACTGCTGTTGTTTGTGCGATCGCTCTCTCTCTCTCTCTCTCTCTCTCTCTCTCTCTCTCTCTCTCTCTCTCTCTCTCTCTCTCTCACACACACACACACACACACACACACACACACACACACAACACAACACACACACACACACACACACACACACACACACACACACACACACACACACGCAAGTGCGCCTCGGGGCGAATGCAGGAAGAACAGGTAGGGAGGATTCAGTTTTCAGTCTCAGCTTCATGAAAGGTGTCACTCCCTGCCTCCCACGCCATGTTCACTACACCTTATCTGCAGACCACTGTGAACACGATTTTTAACACTGAAGGATAA
>JADBJO010007246.1:25000-42500 GCA_016801955.1 Conus betulinus
AATGAATAAATAAATACGATGAATAATAAATGAGTAAATACATTTATAAATAGAAATCTTCTTCAAACAATTTGAAAACAATTATCGCAGTCATAACAGTTTATTCATTTAAGAAAAAATCACTGCAGGCAATTCAATCAAGCACTGCATTTATAACAATGTGTGTGTGTGTGTGCATGCGTGCGTGCGTGCGTGCGTGCGTGTGTGTGTGTGTGTGTACTACATACGTGCGGTGGCGTTGTGGTTCATCGTAATCAAGAGGAGCTAACAGTTCCAAAGCACAACACTTATTCATGTCGGACAATTCGTGTGTCATTGTGGCGAATATGTTGCGAGTCTTTACATACTGAGGGGAGTGAGAGTGTCCGTGGGACTCTCGACTGCCGAACCAGCCAGCTAGGAACAATCCTTCTTTGCGTTTTGAAACCTGCGTTGAGTGGACAGATCAACGCACGGGGCATTCCACGAAGACACCAAGGGACATAACTGCTCCCCTGGCAGATGCCATCGTGTGATGACCATTGAATACATCACAACAGTCCTCCATGGAAGCGTCCCCATGGAGACACCTTTCGGAGTACTTTTTTTTTGTCTGTATATGCCTATGTGACATGCATAATTTATCAAAAATGCTTCGGAGGTTATAGGACCCAGAGGACACATTCATTACTAATTACGTCCATGTTTAATTTATCTGAATCGAGTGCTCCTTGACAAAAATGTTTTGATATTCACTCTCGATTCACTAGACATTCCATACTTCACATTCCACATTCCGTATTTCGGACTGTAACAAAAAAAAGCGGAACATTGACAGAAAGACCGCTAAAGATCAACACTGCTTTGTAGAACCTATGGGGCAAGTGTCATGATCTGTAATTCCGCCTGAACTGTCTACATGCCGACCTGCCTTGCACTTATTAGCAGTGTCGAACTGACTTAAATCCCAGCAGGCAGCCGACCATATGGGGCATAGATGTATCTCTTATTGCAGTTCATTATCTCCTGAATCAATCCCTCATTCGGGCCCATTCTTTATAATCTGTGACTCTGTTTCTCTCGGTTTGAGTCTTGAATCAACCTGTTGAGTGCCAGCGACCGATATTTCGGTCGATAAAATACTTCCACTTTAGTGCCGGCGACCGAAATTTCGGTCGATGACCTTTCGCTATTTTCAGCTGGAAAACCCTAGCGAGTTCACCGACTTATTTGATGTATGAGGAAGGTTTAGGATCTTGTCCAGTGGCCAATCAAATCATATTTCATGACGTTTTCACATACTGTCTGCCCAGCCCAATGAAAGTGAAGACCCCACAGGCTCTGAGTAGTAGCAGATGACGCAAGACCGGACTTAGCGGCCTACAATCGACTCGAAAAACTTTTTGCTCTCGACACAGCGAATATTATTTTACAAGAGCGCGATTCAAATCTTGATTCAGTCGATTCGCTCTTCACATGGGAAAATGACGACGATTTCGTGCATGCATCGTTGATGGGTCAAGTTGACCCAGATGACACAAGCGTCGGTACGCCGAGTGAGCCAGCCAGCGTGTGTGAATCTCGTGGGCTTGAAACTGACACATCCGGCGAAGATTTGCTTTCAGTCTGGGCGGGGCGAAAGAGAAGACGGACCAATGAAGTGAGAAGAGGGGTTCACGGCAGAGGGAGAGGGAGAGGGGTGTGTCAAGGGGGCGTGGCAGACAGACAGCAGCTGCAACTCAAACTAGGACAGCTAGGTTTTCAAGCGAATTTTTCACTACCAAATTTTTATTGCCAAACAACACTGCATTCTATGGAAACCCGGGAATAAAAATTCCTACTGGCGAAAACTTCCAGCTGCATGTTTATATTTTACAAATATTTTTCTAACAAATTTTTGTCCTTTTTTTTACACATTTGTTTATATAACAGCATGTTGCTCATACCCATATAAAGAGTTCTGTTTCATTTTGATGTCAACACATAGAGGAATAACGTAGATTCCTAAAATGTACAGTTTTATGGGGTTTTCCTAGCTGGATGAGGAGCTATGAATTTTTATTTTATGCAAAAAAACGCCCAAAAAACGCTTGGCAAGGGGAGAGCACCCTTTTTTTACACAGACAGTGGCGCGCGCAAGGGGTCAAAGTTGAATTAATAAATGAAAGGGTTGGGAGTAAACAATGTCATTGTGTTAAAGGAACAGCTGTAAGTCACTGTTTGATTGAGGTAGGTTTTTGTGTGCGATTATATCATTAAAAGGGATTGCGATGGTTCCCTTATGCAGCCAGTGAAGAGTTTTCATATTCTCTTAATTTCATATTTCCAGTTTTTTTACATCTTCAACCTCCTGCCGCCCCCCCCCCCCCCCCCCCTTAAGTTCAAAGTTTTGCCAAGTCATTCTATGAAGACAATTTAGTTGTTGGCCTGCGCTTGTTTTTTTTCCCCACTATTAGATTGTTCGTCTTTGTATTTGTCTGACTTTATTCAAGTTTAAAAGGCTGTGCCAGTCTTGAATAAAAGTTACTCTGTGTTAGGTTTCCTTATGGGAGCAAAGACTACCCCACTTGTTTACTGTTTATATCATTTTGTTTTAAGATTCAGTATAGCGGGATGATGAAATGTGATTGCTATGTTTGAATAAGACGTGAAAGTAAGCTCCATGACAGGAAATGTAGGGTGTGTTTCCTATCATGTAGGTTCTACGTTGAAGTTGTCTGGTGTACACATGACGACGGCTTGTGTTGCTGCCAGATCTGTGTGGCATTCACAACGGGAAATACCGACAGCGCCCAGAGGCAGTGGCCCACATGTCCCTTGACCTGGTCATCTAACTTTCGTTCCTACAACATCAGCATAAGGTACCTCGACATACCGGATGGATCGTTTGATAGAGATCTGCGTTTCCAGATGTCACGTTGACTTGATGATGGATTGCGCGCGCGCGCGCGCGCGCGCGCGCGCGTGTGTGTGTGTGTGTATGTGTGTGTGTGAGTGACTTGCGTGCACGTTCATTCGTTATCTGGGTTTTTGTTGTTACATCGATCATGATGCTCTCTCTCTCTCTCTCTCTCTCTCTCTCTCTCTCTCTCTCTCTCTCTCTCTCTCTCTCTCGCACACATACCCCACACCCACCCACACCCACCATAAGCTTACATGCCTTGGGGAAAGAAACACAAACAAATGAACACGGCATTTTAGAAGAGATTATCATAAAACACAAACAGGACAAAAAAACTGAGAGAGAGAGAGGGGGGGGGAGGGGGGGGGTATGGCGTGCCGGGGAATCATGTCATTGATTTCTGAGGATTGTAACGTGACAGTACTTGAAGCCCGCATAGGCTCGGATTTCTTTATCAAAATGTCAGGTCTCTCCTCATTTCAGTCGAGGAAACGAAAAAGAAAAAAAAAAGGTCCCCCGGGTTTTCACAGTTCCCTGATTTAATTACAACAGTACTTTTTTTTTTCATTTTTACCTTTTCTTTCTTTCTTTCTTTTTTTTACATTTTTAACAGATGGTATTATAGGAATATTTCTGACTTCGATGGATTTCTATTTCTGGACCTCCTCCATGTGTATTTTGTTCAAAGCTTATTTTGTTTATTATATTCTCTTTTTTTACCTGATAATGATGGGCTATTTTGGTTTAATTCTACTTTACGTATACACCACCAGTTTATTTCCAAATCAAAACTGGGAACGCACACCTAGATTTTTTTACTGTCTCCCTTGCTAATCAACATTAGTAAGACAGATTTCAATTTGTAAGGACTTTTTAAATCTAATAGAAACACACACACACACACACACACACACACACACACACACACGCGCGCGCGCGCGCGCGCGCGCGCGCGCGCGCCCGCGAATTTGAAAACAGAATGACAACAAATTTTTTTTTTAATCTGCGAGGATATATTAATAACTTCGATATTTATCTAGTCTAGGGACATGTTCCCCAAACACCCCATACACATCTCACCTGAATTCATCTGACAAGCAGGACGTGAAAGTGGGGGGTGGACCGGAATCTTACCTACAATAGTCGGTACACGCGTCTGCGACATGGTAAAACAGTAGATATTCTGTACAGCGTTATTTACGAAGACTTGCTTCGAATTGGCACTGTGTGGCTCTAGCTATTTGGGCTTATTTTTGTGGTGTTAGTCTGTTTGTCTTGTGAGCCCCAAAATCGCCACCTCCTCCTCCTCCTCCTCCTCCTCCTCTTCTTCTTCTCTCATGATTCTGTGTTGTTGTTTGTCCTTCGTGGGCGAAGATGACCACGACTCTTATTATCACTGGGTGGTGGATAATGTACAAACATGGCTGATGAGGCCGATCATCGCACTGAATATTCTGTTGCAGCGTGGATGGGGCAGACTTGGAGGTGAGCCAGGCTGAAAGGTAGAGCTTGCTCTGTTTCTCTTTTCCCGAAACTGGCGATTTTTCTCCTGTACCTCCGCTCGCGTCGTTTCAAAGTCTTTCATCCGGATTTGATCATAGTGCGCCTGATTCCCATGAGTCAGAAGCGATACTACAACACTTCAGTGAGGCCTTCAGTGTATCTTTGTAGCTCTTCTTTTGTTATCCATTGGAACACTCGTCTTCTCGCAGCTCGTCAGAGAACAAAACACGACGCGTTTTGATCTCTTAGGTCCTCTTCAGGCAAGATAAACAAAACCCAGGACACCCAAAAAGGAAGACCTAGCAATCATTTATCTCATCAAATTCGGCGCAAGCTGGGCGTTCAATCACTCACCGTGTCATCCACTGGTCTCCATTGCTGGAGAAAAAAATTCTGGCCAGAATCCTACTCAAGTCGTCTCAAATATGTCTTGGAAAAAGACTTGCTACCTGAGAGCCAATACAGATTCAGGAGGGGTCGCAGCAGCGTGGATATGATTTTCGCTGCACGGAAACTAGAAGAGAATGTCAGGATCAGAATGGCAGCCTCTACACCACATTTGTGGACCTGACCAAAGCATTTGATGCAGTCTGCATGAAGTGTTGTGGAAGATCATGGCCAAGTTTGCATGTCCTTCAAAGTTCATTTCATTGGTCAGGCAGTTCCATGACGGTATGCAGGCAAGCATGCAGGATGACGGAGAGCACTCAGCCATTCCCTGTTTCAAATGGTGTCAAGCAAGGCTGTGAGCTAGCCCCCAGTCTCCTCAGTATGACGTTTTCTTCCATGCTAACGGATGCTTTTTGAGATGGTGACATGGGAGCTGGCTTTAAATATTGGACTGATGAAAAACTCCTTAACTTGAGGAGGTTACAAAAAATATTAAATGGTTCAATACATTTTGTTTCACACAGGAACCAGAATAAGAGAAGAGGTCGTTAAAGCTTTCTGTTTCACACAGGAATCAGAATCATGGAATAGGTCAATAAAGCTTTCACTTTCACACAACAACCATAATCAAAGAATGGGTCATTAAAACTTTCTGTTTCATGTAGGAATCGGAATAAGAAAATAGATCATTAAAGCTTTCAATTTCACATAATAACCATGATCAAAGAATGGGTCATTAAAGTATCCTGTATCACACAGCAACTAGAATCAGAGAAAAGGCCATGAAAGCTTACTGTTTCACACGCCACCATAATCAGAGGATAAGTCATTAAAGCTTTCTGTTTCACACAGCACCCAGAATCAGAGAATCGGTTAGTAAAAGTTTCTGCTTCGTACTGCAACCAGAATCAGAGATTACATCATTAAAACTTTTTCTGCTTGACACTGCAGTCAGAATCAGAGAATATATCGCGAAATCTTTCCGTTTCACACACAGAAACCAGAATCAGAGAGTAGGTCGTGAAAGCTTTCTGTTTCACACAGAAACCAGAATCAGAGAATAGGTCATGAAAGCTTTCTGTTTCACACAGCAACCCGAATCATCAGAGAATAGGTCATTAAAACGTTCCGTTTTACACTGTAACCATATTCACTTAACAGGTTATGAAACCCTTCTTCTTTTACAGCAACCAGAACACGAGAATAAGTCATTAAAGCTTTCTACTTAACACAGCAGCCAGAATCGGGAACTAGGTCATGAATGCTTATTATTGAGACAAAAGCCCCTACTGGCATATATGTCGAGAAGTACGATTCCTTCTTCAGCAAAGTCCTCGTGTCCAGATTTATGTGAGTGCTTACAGTCAAGAAATACGTGAATTGACAGAATACGTGCACTTCTGGCAACAGATGCAATAATTATGTAAAATGCTTACAAATCATTAACATAAAAATTAGACCTATTGCACTAGGCAGCATTGCTGGCTCTGATTGCATGAGCCGTTCTGTGGGGTGAGTCACTGATACATTTCATTGAACGTTGTGATTAGTTCTGACCATGGATCTTCATAATGGTATATGTTCTGCTTTCTTTTGGAAAATAATCGGGAAATTCGTTCTGAAAGTGAGATAGTAAAGACACAAATCCTGCAGCTGACGGATCCCGTGGCCAAAGGGATTGCTTCCTGTCCTAAGGACGACACCTAACAGGAAGAAATGACATGTCTGTGTTCAGCTCATCCCTTGGGTTTGCTTACAATGTATCGAACATCTTCTATTCTTTTTACTTGCATAAACACTATGATCACCAGCTGCCCCAACAGCAGAATGCTATTCATAAGCATCTATGGTGATGTACAGCATTTACACC
The DNA here is from genome assembly GCA_016801955.1 of Conus betulinus. Classification (NCBI taxonomy): domain Eukaryota; kingdom Metazoa; phylum Mollusca; class Gastropoda; order Neogastropoda; family Conidae; genus Conus; species Conus betulinus. Next base: position 31,645 of record JADBJO010007246.1, read on the forward strand.
TGTTGTGCTCATGCAGTCTCCTTCCATGTGTGAAGACAAAAATCAGTATACCGTTGTTGCAGTTTCCGCCCTACACAAGAGTTTGCAGCGATTAAATTGACTTCTTGAATGAAGAACAGGAAACAGTCTGCCTTTGTCAGGAAACACAAGTATACAGGAGACATTGTGAATGATGCTTAGCAAAGAGCTAAAGGTGTGAGGAGTCTTTCAAGGATGGTGAAATGAGCAGACAGATGGATGGAAGCAGTACTTTAATAGCACCCATACACCATTTTTCACACACAAGTTGAGGAGAATTTGCAGCATGCCTCTACCTATGACCTTTGGGTGGGTACGAAATCTGTAGAATCAGCTAATGTGGCCATCAGTTTTTCAAGAAGAAAGACAGATTTTTCAGTCACATGAGTTTACCTTTGCTCAAGTGCAAAAGCCGCAGAGTGATTGATCGTGACGCAAAAGTCGATGGATCTTCCATAGAGTATTTCATCATGATGACTGGCTGCAAACACTGGTCCATCAATGGCGAATAGCTCCGGTTGCTCCTTCTGCGGCAAGAACTATATGGAAGAAATAGCCATTAAGGCTTAAACCTATGAATGGGTTGACATATTGCCAACCACCATGAGAGCACCGTACCAGCTCGCCTAAACACTCAACTCCAAAGACTGAAATTCGCTGATCAAATCTTGATACTCCAGTCTGTTTCCCCCACCCCCTCCCAGTGTCTCACTTTTCGCCCTTCTTCTTTCCGTCCAGGCATACCTCTCTAGTAGCCCGTCCTCTTTCTTTGGTGACCAACTCGCCCCTCACCCTCACCACACCACACATCACCCACCCCATCTCTCTCAATATGGCGTTGCCCCCATAATGTTTGCAACGTGTCTGCTCATTCACGTTCCGTCCCCCCTCTCCTGCCTCCCCCTTTCTGTTTCTTCCACTCTCCTTTCCGGCGGGAAAAAAAGTTGTAGCGCAAGTGCACGAGTTCTTGGATCACGCACGAAGCACCATTTCTTCCACGCAGACTTCTACCCCTAATGATCACCACCATCGGCGGTCACACCATCGCCATAACCATCAAACTTCTTTCACCACCAACAGGAACCACAAGCAAAAGCAGTTTTTAAAATCTCCATCCGTATTACCTCCCACAACCATCATCACCTGTATTAACATCATCACCATCACCACAAAACGCTATCGGTGACTGTCACAAATGCAGACCTGATGTGTATTACTCAGCATGTACGTAAGGCTGACAAGGTGGGAATGTATGTGTGGCCCTGTGCGCGTGCGCGCGCGTGTGTGTGAGTGCGTGTGTGTGTGTGTGTGTGTGTGTGTGTGTGTGTGTGTGTGTGTGTGTGTTCATGTCTTGGGTATTGTTCGTCTCTCCTGAAGAAGACCAAAGAGATGGAAACGCCTCGTATTTGTCTTGCAGTTCGTTTGTTTCTTTCGTTTGGTAGCATTCTAATTTTTCCTTTCAGTTCGAAAGTTTTGATATTTCCAAACCGGATTGAAAATGGTATCGAATCAACGTTCTATGTTTCTGTGAAATGAAACCTTGAATGAGGCAGCGAAGGGTAAACAGTAAATAACAAAAACGGTGGGTAACTCTTGATCACATGATGAAATAAATACACACCCATAACTCCAAACGAATGCTGCTTTCGACACTCAATCGCCTTGCAGAAACGACAAGACAGAGCACATAGAACAAACAAGGAATATATCCAAAAAAAAGGATATTCCACGCTTGCCTCTATACACTGTGCCTGACACATCTACACAACAACTGGAGAAATGAAGAACTACAAATTAGCCTTTATTAAAGACTGACACAGTCTTTTTTAACTTAATCATAGCTTAAAAAAAAACTCACGGACGAACTGGACCAAATACAGATAAACTCGGCCTGATTCGTGCGAAACGAAATCCTAAGTGAGCCAGGGAACGGTAAACAATAAACAATAAATAGATAGAGTAACCGCTTGCTCCTATAATGAAATAAATACACTGCCAATCGCTTGGCAGAAACGTCAGGACAGAGCACACAGAACAAACAAGGAGGCATCCCCCCCCCCCCCCCAAGGATGCTTCAAGCTTGCCTATACACCCTAGACCAGATTCATCTACACGGCAAACAGCAGCTGGAGAAACGCACAGATACAAACTGTTATTCAAGACTTGCACAGCCTTTTCGATCTTGAGCATAGTTAAAACAAACACACGGGCGAACAGTAACAATATGATAAACTCTTGAGCATAGTTAAACAACCACACAGACGAACGTAGCAAATACGATAAACTGTTGAGCATGGTTAACCCATTTATGCCTAGCATCCCTATAGTGGGACGCTATAGTTATTTGCCCTTTATTGGCTTAATGTTAAAGATAAGGCAACTAAATTGTGATTATTAGTTACAGGGAAGCACCTTCTATAATTCTAATATACACAAGCGCTATCTCCCTTGGAATGTATTTCCGGTTGACGTCCATTTTTGATGAACCACATGGTTGAAAACAGTCAAGATGGATCAACGCAGAAGGAAAGTCAATATATCTTTTGTTAAACACATTTTTAATGATATTATTGAAGTAAATGTGATACATAGGATATATAACTAAAACCATGTGCGATGATATAAGCCTATTGTTTATAACAGGTAAAATGTGTTGCGTTTTATAGGCGTTCCACTATAGGGACGCTAGGCACGAGTGGGTACAGGTTTTTCATTTCATGCTAGTGACAGTTTTTTGTGTTTCAAATCAGTCTAAATTGTAACAGTGCTGACATATTTGTGTTACATTGTTATTTCGTTTCATGATATGTTATAATTTTGATGTTTTTTTTTTTCTCGTTACATCAATATTATTAGTTACAGGATTGATAAACAGGCACAGGAGAAACAAACAAAAAAAAATGACACATCATGTGTTTCTTTTTTTTTTCTTTTATTTCAGCTTATCTCTTAAGATGAAATAAAGTCAAACTAATCGAAGAGCTGGATAGCTCAGTCAGTAGAGGGTTCGAGTCTTATTCCAAAGGTCAAGGGTTTGAATCACGGCATTACTGAAACTGGTTTGCTGGTGTCAGGACAATGTGACCAGCTGTCTCTGGTCCGCGAAAGTGGCTGAGACGTAAAGCACCAAACCAACCAACAGTCAAAATAACCTAAATATGTGCATGCTCGACTTCCTGGATGCTTACTTTATCAAAACGATCTGTTTTGCAGACGATACAACGTGAATGAAGTACTGGATATCCTTGAAGCGACACTGTTTTCCAAACTGCCAATATCTACATTGACCCCCCACCTACTGATGAATTGACAGACGAGGACAGTGGAGATAAAGATGCTGAAATTCACAATCTGAATGGGCGGCAACTTCAGTCATCTGCTTCAGCAAGTCATTTATGCTGACGGAAGACAGATCACTGGTGGTGACAGCACTCAGTCTACTCCACAAGAGAACGACATGGTCAGTTTTTATAGTTATTTTTATCACGTACCTACCTCCCTCTATTCCCTCCCACTCCCTCCCTCCATTCCCTCCCCCTCCCTCCCTCCCTCCCTCCCGAGAGAGAGAGAGAGAGAGAGAGAGAGAGAGAGAGAGAGAGAGAGAGAGAGAGAGAGAGAGAGAGAATCAAGAAAGAAAGATAAAATACTATAATTCAATATCTGTGTGTGTGTGTGTGTGTGTGTGTGTGTGTGTGTGTGTGTGTGTGTGTGTGTGTGTGTGTGCAGGATTCAGATGAACACGTTTCTGAACTGGGGAATGCAGAGTACGGTGCAATCTCTTCACAACATGGCAAAAACGCAAAGCTGACTCAGAAAGGTTCGCACCTTTCTGGCCATCCTAATTGTATCTGGTTACTGCACACTTCCCCGACGCAGAATGTACTGGTCCAATGACACAGACATTCATAATACAGCTGTCACCTCAGCCATGAGCCGAGACAGATTCGAGGAGATCATGAGATATCTCCATGTGAGTGACAACACCAACCTTGAAGCTGATGACAAGATGGCCAAAGTCAGACCACTGCTGCTGACATGCTGAATGAAAGTAGCCTTCATTACTTTCTAAGACAACAGAATCTCAGCATTGATAAGAGCATGGTCCGTACTATGGTCGGCATGGCTCAAAACAATTTATAAGAGGCAAACCCATCCGATTTGGATTCAAGATGTGGGTCCTTGCTACCCCTTGGGATACGCCGTCCAATTTTGAGCCCTACCAAGGGGCGAAAGGAAGGCAAGCTGTTGCGGCCTGCCCCCCACTGTGGGAATGGGAGGATCAGTTGTCATCGATCTTGTATCTGAAATCCAAGGACAAGATGCTTTCCACCTCACGTTTGACAACCTCTTCACGTCACTGAAATTCGTGGACTATCTCTCTTCCAAAGGCATTGCATGCACAGGAACCATTCGTGCAAATCGGGTTGAAGATTGTCCGCTGCGATCAGTGCAGGAGATGAATAAAACTCCAAGGGGCACCTTCGACTACTACACTGACACAAGCAATGCAATAATCGTGGTTCGGTTGGAATGACAACAACGTTGTCAATGTGGTCTCCAACAAGGTGGGCGTGAATCTACACAGAAAACAAGAAGGTTTTCCAGGCAAGCCAGGCAGCACGTCAACATTGATCAGCGAGCTCTCACCAACCACTACAACAAGACCATGGGAGGGACTGATAGGATGGGCCAGAACATCGACAAGTCCCGCGTCCATCCGATCGAAGAAATGGTGGTGGTCCATTTTCTCACTTTGCCTGGATTTGGCCGTTTAGCAAACCTGGCACCTTTACCGGGCCACGCCTACTGGAGAAGACCCCCCCCCCCCCCCCCCCCCCCCCCCCCCCCCGGATCTTCTTGCCGTGCGACGAGCCATTGCCACTGTCTGTCTGTCTAGACCAGTGAAGCAGCATCGCGTGGGACGTCCACTTGGTCGCCCTGCCCAGCTTGACAAGCGAGTTGCACCGGCCCTTCACTTTGACGGCAGCGATCATCTTGTGGAGCGTGTCCAGAGGCGAGTCAGGTGTGCTTCCTGTGGCAAGAAGAGCAGTGACAAGTGCACCAAGTGCAATGTGAGCTTCATGCCAGATGTTTTGCAGCCTTTCACACAGATGGCTGATCAATGACAGTATGCTTACGAAGACACGATGAGTGAACTACGTCAATGTGCTGTGACTCCACTATGAGGAAAATGCTCTTTTGTTCTTTTTGTGTTCAGTTATGTACAATTAATCTGTCAACAACCAAGTCGATAATGCTATTTCATGATGCAAAATTCAAGAATACATTTGGCTGAACTATGATTTCAAATGAGTTCTGTGTCTTTGTATGTATCCTAAAAACCTGTACCCTCCCGTGCCTAGTGTCTCTATAGTGGGACGGTAGGTTTTATATGTCTAAAACACAAACCGATAAAAACAATGTAAAACCAGCCTTCAAACCTCAATACTTGCAATATTGTACTCCCCTGAATAAATGAAAACCAAAGAAAGAAAATTCAGGCATATATTTAAACAAACACACGGACAAACAGTAACAAATACGATAAACAAACACAAAGGACGAACAGTAACAGATACGATAAACTCTTGAGCATAGTGAAACAAACACAAGGACGAACAGTAACAAATACGATAAACTTTGATCTTGAGCATAGTTAAACAAACACACGGACGAACAGTAAACAAATACGATAAAGAAAAACAAGGACGAACAGTAACAAATGCGATAAACTCTTGAGCATAGTGAAACAAAACACATGGACAAACAGTAACAGATACGATAAACTCTTGAGCATAGTGAAACAAACACACGGACGAACAGTAACAAATACGATAAACTTTGATCTTGAGCATAGTTGAAGAAACACATGGACGAACAGTAACAAATACGATAAACTTTGATCTTGAGCATAGTTGAACAAACGCACGGACGAACAGTAACAAATACCATAACCTCGGTTTGATTCGTGTGGAATGAAATCTCAAATGAGATAGGGAACAGAAAACAATAAATAACTGGTAAGTAGGGTAAGTCTTGCTCCCATAATGAAATAAATACACGCCCATAACTCCAAACTATTTTTGGAGGGATGTCTCTTTCTTTGTTGTGTTCTAATGGGCACCGCAGTCTTCCGGTACTCTCCGCTGTTTCTTCACCAGCCAAAGTCTGTTTGGTCCACGTGTCCCTGAAGCTTTCTCGGCCAACCCAGGTGTGTTGAGAACATGTGTATAGGACCATGGTGCCGTGCAGATTGCCATGTAGCTGTGTGCAGTTGTGTCTTTGGCGATTTGGTTAAAAGCTGCTTAAGCTGGCAACAAGGATTGAAACACAAAGAACTAAAAGATACCAGCTTAACAGTCAATGTACAGTCCTCTCCACGATAGGGTTTTGATAGGTCATGTCCTTTTTTTTCACAGTAAATTCACCGACGGTCCCGTTCACCCCCTCACCCCCCCAAAAAAAAGAAAACCCACAAGCCCACACACACACACACACACACGCGTGCGCGCGCATCCCACACACACACACACACACACACACACACAAAAGTCTAGAGAACAGTCCAATTGGTCACTATCTATAATCATTTTTTTTTTTAATGCGGAAGTGATGGAGGGGTAGAAGAGGAGGGGGGGGGGGGGCGATGTTTATAATTTTGTTGATTTTTTTTCTTCCTTTTTTTTGTTGTTTTTTTTTTTTGTTTTGTTTTGTTTTTGCTATTATAATCGTGTAGCTATATTTTCTTCCTACATTCAAATACACATACATACATTTTCACGCCTAAGCATCCATAATCCATATGTATACACACGTACATGAATATGTAGAACTCCATACAGTTTAGACATACACAAGTCTTACTCTCTTACCCATCCTTTTTTTTTCCGTCTAATATCACGATTAGTGGAAAGACGTTAAATGAATGACACACACACACACACACACAAAAGAACATATTTGAAGGCCAGTAGACCACACCAGCTAATAACATTGTGAACAGGCCCTTCCCTGTCATGAATATATCAGTACCTACTACTATGATGACAACGGGCTTTACACCATCAACAGGTGCTCTGGCCAGGCACTCACGGTCTTTACAGCTGCCTAACAGCTTTTTCTCAAGTCGTGCTAAATAGAATCGTGGTTCATCCTGAGAAGTGTGACAACTTCACGCCTCAGTTTCGAGGTTAGATTTATAGAGGAGCGTTGTTGTTTGTAAAGAAATGAAAAAAGTAAAGGCTCCGTTTACGGCAAGATCACACATGCATAGTAAAGAAAACAAGTTTCCACACAACTCCGGGGACATTAGACTATGGGCAGAACACTAGAGCGAGAATGAAAGACCAAGCATCTGAGCATCACTCCTGGTGGAAATACTGTCGATCACAACCATCGCGGCAGGACAGGAACACTGTGGGTTGATGAACTGTTCAGACTACGTCAAGGGCACTGACAAACAAAGTACAGGACAAGACACAATGGATTTCGATCTCTTGGGTCTTCTCCAGGCAAAAACAAATAGCATTTAGGATAACTATATGATTTGAGGATTGGTGATAAAGACCGAAACAAAAGGGGGGGGGGGGGGGGGTCAAAAAGAAAACAAAAACAATGCACAACGTTTCGACTCTTAGAGCCTTTTTCAAGTGACATGAAACGACAGTACACGCAAATTTTGCTGTGTTTAATGTCACTTGAAAAAGGCTCTAAGAGTCGAAACGTTGTGCATTGTTTTTGTTTTCTTTTTGACCCCCCCCCCCCCCCCCCCCCCCCCCCCCCTTTTTGTTTCGGTCTTTATCACCAATCCTCAAATCATATAGTTGTTCTGAAAAAGACCCCAGTCAAGTGTTATCAGCATTTAGGATAGTCACAACGAACAACGAGAAAGCACATATCTTCTCATATGATCAAAATGGCCGCAAGAGGTTAAAATGCACTGTGGCTTGTCCTGTACTTTCTTTGTCTATGTCCTTGGTGGTAACTAACTCCCTCTCTTTCTAAATTTTGCTTCATTTTCCGCCCTCAGTCACTCCGTTTTGAAAATAAACCACGTCGTCATAAGCATCCAGTGAGAGATTGATTTCCTTTTAATCTGTTGAGTGCTATGCTGCTCGAGTTCTCAGTTGCATGGCACTGGAACGAGTCTCTTGGATGCAACCCATAGAAAGGCTTCCCGTCTAGACCCTAGAGAAAAGGTTTTTGGAGGGATGAAGATGTCATCGGCACAGGCCAGGCTTGTGGAATGGACCATGGTCAGATAACAATACGTACACTGTGGTCACAGCCCAGCAGCTGGGCACTCAGTCTCCTCTCCTCCACCCGGTCAACTCATGAAGGTCATTGCCGACATCAGAGAAGGTAGCTGCATTGCACAACAAGGTGGTGAATCAACGAGACTGTGGCAAGGACAAAGAAGAAGCCAGAGAGAAAGCCTTCATCAATCCAGCCTGTCACTGGATGTAATGGTTAACACTGATTCGGAACGATCGGTGGCCACAACGTGAACGTTGACGAAGCAGCGGACAAATAGCCATTGCGGACGAAACATTTTGAATTTGGGACTGAAATTTGCCATTTACTGCCCAGCTTAAAAGCTATGACCATCGTAGTTAGACAGAGGAAACTAAAGCAGGGATATGGAATTTCATTGGATACAGTCTAATTGTTGGAAGGATGGGTGGTTCTTATGAGTACATGGACTTAGATCCCAAGAATCTCAGAGAATCTCCTCCAGCATGATCGGACAGTTACTTTGATCTCCATGTTCACAGACATTGATGGCACGTGGCTCATGACAGTGAAGACTGTCCAAAGACGTTTGAGTGTGAGCACTCTGACAGTACATGCCAGCAGCCCAGTGTGACCATCGTCAAGGGCTGCGATGCACTGCGGATGGCCCATTTCCGTTGCAAGGAACTGTTTTGTCATGTGTGGATGAACTAGCAGCATGCCTCACCAGCAAGATCAGATAGAGTGATTTCTGTCTGATTCTTGACTGCTACTTCCACACAGCACCCAAAGCTGCACAGGTGACGCTAGGGGACTGGACGAACTAAAACAACATGTACTGCGAAGCAGTTAAAGAAAACAGCAGTTTGCCGATCGCTATCAACTTTGGAGTTTTTCAATGACAACGCCAAGAGTACATCTGCAGATAGATATTTGAAACATAAGCCAGTACTGATCCCCCAAACATGCATCCAGGACTTTGCCCGACCGGGACAGCAAGATCACACAAACATGGCGCTCACTGGAATTCAATATATCTGGGTTTAAAGCAGCACCTACTGAGGTCTTTCCCATATGAAAAGTGGGCTGTTCAAATGACAAGCCTCGTTGAATAGCACACTGGGTTAGCAGCTGTTTTTTCTATTCTATGTCTTAATGTCTTCTAAAATTGTTTCTTGTCCACAGTATACCATAACTTCAACACAGGCCGACAACGTTTACAAAGAAGAGGAGGGTGCTGGGACATTTACAGTGTACCTACCTGTGAGAAACGACGATATAACAGTCTGTCTGAGTCCATGGTTTAAAGGCAGACCATGTTGAAATTTGTTAGTTTGGAGACTTTGTTTCATCATGAAAAGATGACAAATCTGCATGTCCCGTGTTTAAGATGAATTGTGTATCGCAGTCCGAAAAGCATCGCAAGCAAATACGTGTATTTTTCTATTAATTTCTTCCTTGGTTTTCATCCCAATCCCCCGTTTCATCTCAAGCAGAGATTTGACCATGGTTACAAGGCTAATCATACATTTTAACGGAAAACAACTGGGCTCTCTTCATAAACTGCACGTTTAGAAAATGTTAAGTCATAGTTCGGATTGACTGGTATCATTACCATTCCGACTGTAGCCATGTAGCTATGTAGACGCAAAAACTGAGATGGAAAAGATGACACACACTACTCGTTATAGACCACCATTTATATCACCTGTATTCGTGAACAGTGTTTGCTTCCACAGCTTAATATCGTAATCGTGTTTTGTTGCAAGTAATACAGTGATGGAGCATGAAAGGTGATGGCAAACTTCAATGCCATTTTGACGCTCGCTGAAATGCATCGTTGCACTGCATGATTACTTTTTTCAATCAGTATAATCTTATCTTCGCCGCTACGAAGGCCAATGACTAAGGTTACATCGTTGTTTTGTTACTTGCCACACTTTAACCTCCATTTTGGACGCCTTCATGAATGTGTCAAAATGCTAATAGCGGCTGGCAGCAATGGAAGAGAAATCAGTGGGTGCCATGAAGATAAAGCTCGTGGGGGGGGAGGGGGGGGGGCTTAAATTTGCACTGCATCTTTTTAAGGTTGCGTTCATAGCTACTTGATTTATACAGCTGATTAAGAGGACCAGGAACTGAAGGGACCGGTTAGAAAGGCGCGACTAAGATTGACGGGGAGGAGGGTGAAAGGGTGGATGGAACCTTTAAGGTTGAAGGGGGAGGGGGGAGACGAATTGATGAAGTGGGGGGGGGGGCTGATATGTAAGAGAGGGAATGGGGTGGAGAGGGGTTGGAAGCGGGATTGGGGGATTGAAAGTGCTCTGTGTGCGTGAGTGAATGAGTGAATGATGAGTGTGTGTGTGTGTGTGTGTGTGTGTGTGTGTGTGTGTGTGTGTGTGAGAGAGAGAGAGAGAGAGAGAGAGAGAGAGAGAGAGAGAGAGAGAGTGTATGTGTGTGTGTGGGTGTGTGTGGGTGTATGTAGGCGGGCGTGGCTGGGAGGTATCCTCGTCACAGTTCATCAGCTTGGAGCGCCTAGGCACTGGGCGTTTTAGAAACAGCCTCAGGGTTATTTTAGAATACGTCGGCAACGTTGGGATTCCAGA
>JADBJO010007246.1:47500-52500 GCA_016801955.1 Conus betulinus
AAAAAGGGCAATGTTACCAATCCAAACAACTACAGAGGAATCTCGTTGTGCAATGTTTTGCAAAAAACTGTATAGTGCAATTATTAATAAAAGACTTCAAGTGTGGGTTGAGGACAATAACATTACAGGTGAGTTTCAAGCTGGGTTTAAACAAAATCGTTTCACCATAGACCATATGTTCACGTTGTTGGCTTTCATTCAAAAACAATTTTGTCTGAATCGTAAGTTGTATGTTGCTTTCATCGATTTTTGAGAAGCGTTTGACTCTATTAATAGAACCATACTTTGGCCTATTTTGTTAGAAAAAAACGGTATTCATGGAAAGATGTATAAATGCATTATGGAGTATGTATGACTGTGTAAAGGCAAAGGTACGATGTGGTGCTGCTTTAACTGATTATATTAATTGTACATCAGGTGTTAAGCAGGGTGATGTATGCAGCCCAGTTTTTTTTTTCTTTATTCATTAATGAGCTGACTTTGGAGGTGATAAACTCTGGAAGACATGGTGCCCATTTTGTAAATGATGTTATGGAAATATTCATTCTACTTCTTGCCGACGACGTTGCATTAATGTACGAGACAGTAATAGGCCTCCAAACTCAATTAAACAGTTTGCAAAGGGCAGCTAATTCACTCCAGCTGAAAGTCAATTTAAGTAAAAGTAATATAATCGTTTTCCGAAAAAGGGGGTTACCTTTCCTCTCGTGAAAAATGGATATATGATGGGGCAAATATGCCTGTTGTAAATGTATAAATATTTAGGTGTATATTTCTCTACGCGATTAAGTTTCACTTTCGCATGTAAGAGATATTAGAGCCAAAAAATGTTTGCTATGCTTTATGAAAAAGTTGTCGAAAGCTGAATAATGAATCTCTTGCTTTGTTTTTTGAAATTGTTTGATGCTCAAATCCTGCCTATGCTACAATATGGGGCTGAACTGTGGGGTCTTGATGCTGCCGCTGGACAATGCGAAAAGGTTCATTTATTTGCTTTGAAAAAGTTCTTGGGTGTATCGCCACAAACCCCAAATGATCTTGTGTATGGAGAGACTAAACAGATATCCCATATCTTTGCACTTCACTGTTAAATGTATGAAGTACTGGCTCAAATTAACTCAGATGGCTGAACATAGATACCCCATAAAGCTTATAAAATGCTAGTAGAACTAGATCATAGAGGCAAGATTAACTGGGTGTCACGTGTTAAAGCGAAAATTATATGAATATGGTTTCGGGCACGTATGGCTTAACCAAGGTGTCGGAGATATGAACAGTTTCGTTCGTACCTTCAAAGAAAGACTAATTGACTGTAGGTGGCAAGATTGGAATTTTCATGTTCAAAACAGTGACAGGTTTAGTTTTTATAGAACATTCAATATTATGCATTCTCTCCCAACGTATATGTCAATGACTATGGATAGGCACTTGAAGTTTGTGATGACAAATTTAGAGTGGGTGTTTCTGATATTCTTGTTCATCATTTCCGTTATAGACAAGTAAATGCCTCTGATCTGTTGTGTCCATTATGTCGACAGTCAAGAGAAGACGAAGTACATTTTGCATTACTTGTCCAGAGTTACAAGATATAAGAGAAAAGTTTATTCTTCAAAATTTTATACAAGACCTTGCTTATTCAAGCTTATTTTGTTAATGTCATCAGCAAATGAAAACACTGTAAAGCAGTTCGCAGTATTTTTATTCAAAGCTTTCGGTGTGTGCTACAAACCTTATCAGGCACAGAGAGAGAGAGAGAGAGAGAGAGAGAGAGAGAGAGATTTCAGTGGCTTGCGATTAATTGGCAAGATGTTTACTCTACAAACCAAAGGGTAAAATGAGAAAATGAGTGTGTGTGTGTGTGTGTGTGTGTGTGTGTGTGTGTGTGTGTGTGTGTGTGTGTGTTAGATCTTACACATACATGACTGTGAGTAGTACATTGAGATTGACGATCCATCCTTTTATCCACATTTTCCCCTTCAGTCAAGAATGACGTAGGTCTGGCTGCCTCTCATTATTTCGCTTGCCCGCAAACTTACACTGGATTGAAAAGGTAGTTATATTAATCATAAATAATATTAATCATGTGACTGTGGCGGGGGAAGGGGGGGGGGGGAGGGGGGCTTCAAGTGCATCGAAATAGATTTGAAAACGAAACTGAAGAAGTAGTAAATATCTAATCTAGTATAGCCAGAGTATGGGATAAGATAGTGGATCTTGTTCTCGTTCTCGGTTTTTTTTTGTTTTTTTGTTTTGTTTTGTTTTGTTTTTTCATGACTCGCGGTTCTTATAAATGTTACTGGGAAACACATCATCATTAATGCAATAACAATATTTACAGTCTTAACCCCAATGAATTCTGCAATCACAGTGAAATTATGATTCAATAATCACGGAAGATTGTAAATCATCTAAAACATAACACAGACACTTAACAAATAGATTGGTATCTTAGTTTTTTTCACAACATTTTTTTTTTTTTTTTCCCTTTCAGAGCCATGTTATGATTCGTTCTCTCTGTTAGTCGACATTTCACCTCTTACAAAATATTCATCCAATACTCAAACAACAAACTATCCATACTGTTTTAAAACAAATGTAAGATTTACTGCTGGCTGTCCCATCATCCCATGCCACGAATCATAATGCATAGTGCATCTTCTTTAGAAAACGTACACTTATTACATGGTTTCCTCTGAGATGCTAAGAATTCAAGTTGCCAAGTGAGGTAACGGCAGGAGGAACTTTGTTTAATCATAACACAAACGTATACAAACAAGCAATATATATATGGACTGAACTAGCTAAAAGATCATAAATAGTAGGAAAACAAATTGGCTCAGCCTGTACAATGGATCTGCTCAGAAACCTGCATTCAAAATTCACATAAGCGTACCGCTGTACAAAAGCCAATTATTGGTAATCGAAAAACAAATACCAGGTAGAAAATTGGAGTGGAATAATGAGCAGATGTGGGGAAGGTGGGAAGTATGCTTAATTTCTTCTAGATTCGACAGCCTGCCCTATTCAATAAATTTACGAGAAATATTCCGTGGTGATATATACACGTACTGCAATAATGATTTAATCCCTCTTGGTTACCCAGTAAGAGAAGCATACGATGACCACTTATCTAAGAAACAAGGCAAATTGTTTTTTGAACACTAGATGTGGATTTTTCGATGTCCTACCACTGTTTCAAAACACAGAGAATACTTTGCAACACAGGACAACAAAAAAACCCTACGCCTGCTGACGTAGAATTTAGCCAGCAACAAAATGAAATTAAACACGTTATCGATGGATGTACGATTTCATAATCCAAAAGGAACAAGATCTTAGACAGAATTGTAACTCTGACCAAAAATTCTGAATAAGACAACAGTTCCAAAAAAGGTACTTGATAGTCTCGATCTCCTGCTTGCAAAACATGTAGAAAGGGTCTTTGACAATACGAAACATATACAAACATTTCCTTGTTGGAAGGATACGGTGCAAAATTCTAGTCTGGAACCATCTGAGCTGGGCATCAGACGTTAATCTAAAGCAATGGCCAGTTATAATTTTCAATTTAATTCGCTAAAATTAACTAACAGCAGATGGAATGGAACATAACCGATCAATGCTTGATGTACAGCTTTATCATCTTTTACAAGGATTGCTCAAATTATAAAATCTATAATCTTATGCTGATTGGTCACTTCAAATGCTTGTTTGTTCAGAAAGACTTCCACTGCTTGGATTACGTCATTGTACAATAGAAAATTTGTTCTTTTAATTGATAGACATTCCTGACTACTCAATGAAGCTAGAAAGTTCCCATCTGTATTTACAAGCCGTTTCATGAATGAAAATTTTGCTTCCACACATTCTTGATTATAAACTGTGCATTTTCTCCAACAATATTCGTATTGCAAAGAACAGTTTTAGATAGGAATTCGTGCACACTAGCTGGAGGACATTTTGAACACAGTTGCTTATATTACTTTCATACATCTATCCAAAAGGGATTATCAGTGTGTATTATAGCCAGGTTTGCATATTCATCGCCATGACATTGTAGGTCAGGAACATAAGGGTAAAAAACCGTATACAAACACCTTCAAGTCCGACTCAAAATAAAGTTTTTAAGCCAATTAATGTCCACTGCAGCTATAAAACAAGGTAATGTAACCTTGGCAAACCCCCTTCATCGTAAGGTCAGCATGCAACCTTTTTTCTTTTTATCTTGCTTCTTTTTTTCCATTCCATAAAAAAAATCGTAGACTAAAGTTTTAAGCTCTGGAATGAAGAACTCACCGTGGTTAGATATGCTAGTAAATAGATGTATTAGCTTTGACAGAACAATTGCTCAAGAACCGAACCTTTCCAAAGGTGTTAGGTGTCTTTTTTTTTCATTTTTGTAAGAGTACTGTTATTTCCAAACGTTTGTTTCAAACTTGAAATTTGCAATGAGTTGAACATTTGCAGACAACAATATGCCCAAGAGTTTAAAGATAACTAGATCCAAACAAAATTCACATCACAAAGAAGTGTTCGACCACTATTCTTCCTGCTTCCAATTCATACAACCTGGGGGGGAGGGGGGTGTTGTTTTCTAAATTCATTTTGAATCCAGAGATATTCTCAAACGCACAAGCATATTTAGAACTTCCTTAAGGGACCTTTCTGTGCCATCCAGAGATGTATCAACAGCGAACTGTGACAGAAGAGCTTCAAAATTGTTTACCGTAAATCCTTTGATTTATCGTTTTGACGAATCATAATTGACAAGATTTCCCCTCCTATCAAGTACATGTAGGGGTGACCTTGGGTCACCCTGTTTAACTCCTTTATTAATGTTTAAACCAGCATGAAAACTGTCCATTCACTTGTACACACGATGTACTATTTGAATCAAGGACTTTTATCCACCTTGAAATTTTAGGACCAAAGTTGAAGAAGTTTATAGCCTTGTGCATAAAAAGTCCACGATAGCGAATAAAAGGTCTTTAAAAAAAAAA
>JADBJO010007246.1:60000-92500 GCA_016801955.1 Conus betulinus
TAAACAATCATTGTTATTGTCATTCTCTCTCTCTCTCTCTCTCTCTCTCTCTCTCTCTCTCTCTCTCTCTCTCTCTCTCTCGCTCTCTCTCTCTCTCTCTCATGCAACACACACACACACACACACACACACACACACACACACACACACACACACACGTACACACACACACACACACACACACACACACACACACACACACAACGTGCGCACACGTCTGCGCATACACACACATGCGCGCGCGCGCGCGCCCCCCCCCCCCCCCCCCCCCCCACACACACACACACACACACACACACACACACACACACGCGCACGCACGCGCGCACACACACACACACACACACACACACACACACACACACACACACACACACACACACACACACGCCCACGCACACACATAGGCCCATGCCCACACATCATACACACACGTGTACGTTCACTACACACACATAAAAACATGGTAGGTAGGCGCTCAAGGTCTGACCAGTGCGTTGGGCTAATGCGTAGGTCAGACATCCGCTAAGTCGTAGCCACGAAACCCTCTTCTTCAATTGTCTCATCTCAGTTGTTAATTCATTTATCCGTCAGTTTTCAAGTCATACGTAGTGTGGTCTCAAAACATAGCGGATTGGTGTAGTGTATATGGACTAGTCCGCACGCAGTGATGTCTCCTTGATCAAACTGAAACTGAATCTCTCTCTCTCTCTCTCTCTCTCTCTCTCTCTCTCTCTCTCTCTCTCTCTCTCTCTCTCTCAGAATTCCAGAAAACCTGTCCAATTTCCCAGCGGACTGTGGAACTGCTCCACAGACAACTGGAAAGGACTGTTCGGCCTACAGCCTCACCTGGGCTGTAACCTGATGATGCAGTGTGAGGATGGAAGGGATGAAGAGGACTGTGGGTACACCAGGTGTCACCAGGTAGGTTTCCGTCAGTAGGATAACATGTTACTATGTAACTGAACCATTCAGTTACACCAGGTGTCACCAGGTAGATGTCCTCTGTAGGATAACAACGGCACTGGACCATGAAATTACACCAGGTGTCACCAGGCAGGTTTCCGTCTGTAGGATAACAACGTTACTGAACCATGAAATTACACCAGCTGTCACCAGGTAGATTTCCCTCAGTAGAATAACATGTTATTATGTAACTGAACCATGCAATAACACCAGGTTTCACCAGGTGCATGTCCTCTCTGTCGGATAACAACATGTTACTATGTAACTCAACCATGCAATTACACCAGGTGTAACCAGGTAGATGTCCTCTGTAGGATAACAACATATTACTATGTAGCACACCATGAAATCTAGACTTACATCGGATGTTATATGGTGGGTTCCATCTTTAAGAAAACAAAATGTCACCCATGTACTTGAACTATGAAATCCGAAATAATGCAGATGTAATGAGATGTGTCCCGTGTTGAAGAAAAACAAGATGTTGCCAATGTAGCAGAACGCATGACATCCAGCAAATCGCTGTTAGTGTCAGTGGTGGTGTAATAGTGAGAAACTGAATGTTCTTAGGGGAAACTACGGTTTCGGTGTCATACGTTCCAAGAAAAAAAAATGGACTGGATAGAGAATCCATTTTTCCACTTTTCAGTTGCTTATCAGTCATTATCTTATGACAGTGGCTGCGATAAGAACAATTACAATGTTTCTTCGTTTTTATTCTGAGTTTACAGCAACTACATCCATTCATACTTGTGATACTCTCAGATTTACATATGACTCTGCGGATAAAACTCTTCGCGCATTTCATCTTTTCGCGTACTGTACTTCTCCAATTATTTGAATAAATAAAAGGGGGGTAAGGGGGGGGGGGGGGGGGGGGTAATCCGAAAGTTTAAAAATAAAAAGAAGATACACCGGATGGAGAACATACATTTTCACTCGCCTTTCTTTTTTTTTTTTTTTTTTTTTTTTTTTTTTTTTTATCCCTTCTGAAGGTTTCTGCTCTGTGCTGTCCCTGTTCAGCTGTGATGTGCACTGGCGACGATACGCAATGCTGTGGGTTTGAGTTTGCCTGGCAGGGGGCTGTTCGGTACTTGAAGTAAACCACAAAACGACGACAGTTTGTTTTTCCTCTGCCCTCTATTTTGAACGACGACAATATCATTTCTTCCAGTGCAGCATTGAGAGTGGCTTCTACAGTGGATGGGAGACCTTCAACAGACATGCTGTACGACTTGCAGTTGATACGAGTAGAAATTTACCGGAGGGGCTGAAACACGTCTTGTCGGATGCCGAAGAAGGGGGGCCACTCCGAGAGAGAGAGAGAGAGAGAGAGTTGAATTATACACTAACTAGAGAGACCTGATGCATGGCTCTGCTAAGTAAACTGTCCTTTTTTAACGATAAGGAATAGTGGAATGTCCTAGTCATGAAACGTTCAAAACCACTGATACTGTAATCAAAGAAACCACTTGTTTATCGTCCATCATAGTTTGTGACCACGTTGCAGGTGTTTATAATTCATGCATTCGTTTACACAACGAGCTGTCTGCTTGGACAAAGCTAACTGAAGAGTTTATTGCTGGCGTTACATTCAGTCGTTTCCCGTTTATCTACTGAATATTAGTCCCATTTTTTTCACTTATTCTTCCGATTTGTCATGGAATAAATGGAATGTACATGTTACGTGTATATATGTTTTCCATATTAACGGCCAAAAGCTTTCTCGTTGGAAATTTGCTAATGGGCTTTTAACATGTGAGCAAGATACTATTATTGAGTTCAAACACTGAACCTCTTTTATAGTCCCGTTTGTGAGTAATTTCATAGTGCAGAATCAAAACCTGTGTCAACTCCACAGGGAAAATCCCTTTGAACCAAAATGGCCTGGATCTGACACAAACTCGCGACCCGAGGATCACCAGTGTCATGAGTCTGGTGCCTTAGCAACTTAACTGTTTTAGTCCCTGCTGCTCATCATGGATATCAGTGTGAGGTATTTGACAAGACCAAATGTAATTCAAAAATAGGATGAATCCTACACCTGTGCTGTTAATGACTATCACGAACTGTTTGTATAAGTATGTGCATGCATGGAGTGTTAAAGGCAACATGATCAGAAAGACATGATTCGAGAGAATGAACCAAAGCGGGAAGTGCTTCCTTCACCCAGGCAAACTTACGTCACCACACTGAATTGACATCGCAATAATCATGTCAACTCTGACAACACTATTCTTTATAACTTGCAAAAGACAGTAAAATCACTTTCAATCGATCCATCAGTACACACGATCACAACACAATGAATCAGTCCCGAGATACCAAGGCAACATAATCAGAAAGACATGATTCGAGAGAATGAACCAAAGCAGGAAGTGCTTCCTTCACCCAGGCAAAGTTACGGACACCACACTGAATTGACATCGCAATAATCATGTCAACTCTGACAACACTATTCTTTATAGCTTGCAAAAGACAGCAAAATCACTTTCAGTCGATCCATCAGTACACACGATCACAACACAATGAATCAGTCCCGAGATACCAAACTGGCAGCCGTCACAGGTACTACTTGTAATGTACCTGAGGCTGTGTCATGTGGAAATCGTACTGATAAAAAAGTTCTTATATGAGAAACAATTTTTGTCGACTCACTAGGGAACGTTTTATCTATCTATCTATCTATCTATCTATCTATCTATCTATCTATCTATCTCTATCTATCTATATATATCTGTATGTCTGTCTGTCTGTCTGTCTATCTATCTGTCTGTCTCTCTATCTATCTATCTATCTACCTATCTATCTGTCTGTCTGTCTATCTATCTATCTATCTATCTATCTATCTATCTATCTATCTATCGTTTTTACAATAATTTGTTTTGAGTTGTTCACCATCCAGAGCATGTCGACATAAGGGTACATCAAACGGAAAATGTTTGGGTCCTGTGGTCCACCATATTCTATGTACAGGATCAGAATTCTATTGGCTCCTCGAGGAAAGACTTTATTCTCCTGAAAACCACGTCCTGCACGTGTGTGTGTGTGTGTGTGTGTGTGTGTGTGTGTGTGTGTGTGTGTGTGTGTGTGTGTGTGTGTGTGTGTGTAGCCAACAGCACTGCATTGTTTTTAGAATGCATTATGTTGCCTCTCCAATGAAAAAATGATATTGCTGTCAATGGTCATCCTCATTTATTGACTTTTTTCTTCTTTTTTTTTTTTTTTTTCTTTTTTTTTAAACTGTGGAATCACGTTTTAAATTCTACTCTTATTGACTTAGGGGTTGCTGTTATGACACAGATTTCGCCACGTTATTTTTTTCAGGTTTGTCTGAATTAAAAATATGTGTGAACATTGTATATCACAATTTGCAACTGGATATCAAATTTCAAACGTTTTCGTTGTCGTTGTTCTTTCTGTTGTCATCGTTGTTGTTGTTGTTGTTGTTGTGTTGCTGCTGCCGCTGTTTGATAAATCAACTTTCTGTCACACTTAAACGGAATGCGCGGGGGAAAATCGAATGATTTCCTCAATTGTAGGAACTTGGGAATATCACAGAGAGAGGGAGTGGGGGAGAGAGAGAGAGAGAGAGAGAGAGAGAGAGAGAGAGAGAGAGAGAGAGAGAGAGAGAGAGAGATTCAGATATTTTAAACATTCATGGGCCTGGGCCATTTATGAAGGGGTGCATGAAAACAATATAACAACAACGGAAATAAAGTCTACAAGTTGCACATTATTGCTCTTTAATTATGCCCCGTTTGTCTTTGTTTATACGCTTTATATAAAAGGAAGGATACACTTTGAACATCTTTAGTCGAAATGAAGACAATAACAAGCACACTTTGAATAAGGAAGGTTGTTATAGTATTTATAAACAAATACAAATTTCGCGAATGATTTTGATTGCTGGATTACAAAGAACAAAGTGAACCTCGTTAAATTCACAAGAAAATGAGAGAGACAGAGACAGAGAGAGAGAGAGAGAGAGAGAGAGAGAGAGAGTGTGTGTGTGTGTGTGTGTGTGTGTGTGTGTGTGTGTGTGTGTGTGTGTGTGTGTGTGTGTGTGTGTGTGAAACACTGATATGTATATTCATTACTGAATAAAGACATTTGCTCCTTGTGCTGATCAGAATTGTTTATGTTATCACCATCAACACTTTCATCACAATTCATTTACATTAATCATCATAGTTATTACCATCGCTTCTTTTTTTTTTATCCACTAGGAAGGATTTGAGGTTGGAGGCGATTGTTTCATTTTGGTCTGGAAGAACTTTACATCTCACAATGAAGCACACAGTCTGTGCCAGAGGAAAGGGGCTCACCTGGCAAGTTTGACATCACGGGACAACGTCACTGACCTCCTTCGTCTTCTGTGGATGCATCATCAATATGACGTCAAGATCGGATTGATGTCACCCACTTTACTGCTGCCGTGGATGTAAGCGGCTATCGAATGTTGTGCTACCATGGTTTCAAATTATGATCGAATATTGCATATGGTCCTAATTATGTACATTTGAGCATTCTTTACACACACACACACACACACACACACACACAGAGAAAGACAGAGAGAGAGAGAGAGAGAGAGAGATTCACTTGCCACCCGCTCCCTTCCCGTTGGCATGAAAAAGAGCCAGAACTAGCGAACTAAGTAACTAACTAACGAACTGACTGACTGACTGACCAACCGACTGACTGACTGACTGACTAGCTAGGTCATAAACTGACTGACTAACTAACTCACTCAGCAATATTGTCCCCATTTCACCGTGAGTTATTTCCGTTTATTGTGCAACATTTGTCGTAGTTTTGGCACTGTTTTTCTTTTAATTCTTCAACACACTTAACTGGATCATGTTTGGGAACTTCTGGTACGAATGTCAAGTGACTGGCGGACAGTTGAAGTGTTAGTTTTAATCCAAAGATAGGTTTGCTTTGGAGTGAGAACTGTAGACTAGAGATGCCCTGTGCATAAAGATGAATAATAAGTTTTCTGCATCGAAGTGTCTGACACAAAAAACTGAGAAACTGTGTTGATCATATTCGAGATTTCATCATTTTCCCGTGAGTTGCGGGCACTACTGTAAATGTTGGTGATGGTCTGTTGATTGATTTTTTTTAATCAATTATCCATTTTGCAGTCAATTGGAAAGAAGCCCGCTATCTGATCTAATGTCTAAGCCATTTTATTGCCAGCTTTTATTGAAAATCCCCGAAGTCCTTTTTTTCTGGATAGTGCTGGCAAAATACCAGGATTCTGGTTGGCTTGTGCTGTACTGTTGTCAACTGCATGTGATAATAAATCAGCTGCTATTTATACTTTTTTGTGATATCGATCTTGTTAGACGAAAGTAGAAACGCCGTAAACTGGATGTTATCCTTGCAACTTCTGCTTTTGCTTTTTTCTTGCTTGTTTATTTGTTTGTTTGTTTGTTTGCTTGCTTGTCTGTTTGTTTGATTCTGCAGTAGAAAACCAGGTTTGCTTCCTATCCTGATCTTGCAATCTCTGTCCCGGACTAATTATTCCTTCTGATCCCCACGACACAGGCAAGTTGTTTCCTATTGATCGGAAGCGCTTTTTTTTCTCTCAACATTATGGGAGTGATCTTCACATGAAACTAAACAAACAAGTGATCATAGTTAACGTAAGACTACACACACACACACACACACACACACGCGCGCGCGCGCGCGCGCGCGCGCGCACGCTCACACATACAGAGTTACGCAGACGAACAATCAGACAGGCAGACATTTAGAGCTCGGAGTTGATAAATTTAAAACAAAAATCAGAAGAAAGGAAACTCAGACAAGACAAGCAAGGAAACAAACGAACAAATAAAAAAAAAAGACTTAAAATGATCATATTTATATAGAAATATAGTAACAAGCATAGATTTCTTACGTCCCATCGAGATAGGACTATGTGATGCATTTCAACCTACTGATAAAAACATATCTCTGAATGTAGAGATAAGACAGAGCATGCATGATCATGCTTTTTTGTGTAAACTCGCCCTAGGGAGGAGTGTATGAGTATACAACCATGATGAGTCAAGCAAGTGAAACAACACTGAAAGAGCATCCCATATCATGCACAAAACTCAACGACACGGCGTGAAGCGCTCAATACACTGAACACATGTTGTGTGGTCGGTGGCGGTACTGGTGTGATACAGAGCAAAATGTATAAAGCGCGCAAAGCGAAATAGTGTTATCTTTTATGCGGAGTAAATTAGGTCAATTCTGAGTTTTTGTTACATTTTGTCTAGGTTACCGTTTACGAGCATCATACAAGTAACATGTGACAGTTTCCGTAGCAGTGATTTGAAAGGGGACATTAGGATCTCTATTTACAGCAACACACACACACACACACCCACACACACACACACACACACACACACACACACACACACACACACACACACACACACACACACACACACACACACACACACACACACACACACACACATACACACCACCACCACACCACCACCACCACCACAACAACAAACAACAACAACAAGAACAACAACAAGAACAACAACACAGCACCATGTAACATAATAACAACAGAAGCCAGTACACAGGACTAACTTTTAGCAGTTTTCTTGCTGTGATTATGACATTGAGTGAGCCAGAGTGAGGGATAAGGATTTCACTCATCATGAGAACGTTGATGATATCATCAGTTTGTGAGAGCAAGAAGAACAGGAAGATTGCAGGAATGTGTCAGTCTAAAAGTGCCGTTACTTAAGTTCTCAGACGATCTTTCACACTGGATCAGTGGGGCACCAGCATCAAACCCCATGATTTTGTGCCAAATCTGAAATTGGCGAGTGTCCTACTTGAACACACTCTCCACGCGTGTCATCTTGGATCGCAGAAAGAAATAAAGAGACAGCACTGGTGAGGTCAACTCTGTGACTGGCTTGAATTGCTCACAGAGGACGGAGCAAAAGGAAATCCCATTGGAATGAATTCTCCAGAAGAACGATGGAAAGGAGGATTGTGGTGCGGGACATGAACAGACCGCTCAGAAAGTAGCTGCTGTGGGTAAAGTCTGTCCTGTATTGTGAACGGTCTTTGAAAATACAACTTGTTCAGTGATGAAATGGTGAGGGCTTTGAAGATCACTGGCAGGCTAACCATTCGGCTTTCTTACCTCTGAAAAGTGCGACCACAATTCTTGAGTGCAGTGTGTGACCTATCGACATGTGATCTGATATGCTTGTTGTTGGTCTTGATTTCACACATTGGTGCGCAGGATATTTGTCTGTATCAAAGGAAATGAACTTTAAAATGTTCGTGCGCTATCTGTTTAGCAGTTATTTCCGATGAGGCAATACCTTCTCAAAGAGGACTGTACTTCCATTCACAAGTCCCGTCAAAAATAACTATGGAAACAACAATCTTGCCAAAGCCACCAAATTCACCAGTACCAGCCTAAATGAAATGTTTGGACAGGTTGGAAATACCACACACACACACACACACACACACACACACACACACACACACACACACACACACCTCACGCAACTTTTATTGCATTGTTGCTATAGCAGACTAGAAGCATGAAGTCACACAACAGTGGTGTTAATGAGGTTTTATTACTGCGTGGTCCTTTCTCCATCGTAATATGTATCTATCCAATCTGTCTCTATGTCTGTCTGTTTGTCTCGCTCTTTCTTCATCCTTCAAATCCCCCCTCTCGCCCCGCCCCTCCCCCCCCCACTTCCCCCCCCCCCCCCCCCCCCCCCCCCCCCCCCCCCCCTTTTAACTACTACAATATTCGTATCATTGCCCCGTTCTCTGTGTGTGTGTGTGTGTGTGTGTGTGTGTGTTCTACGCAGGCGCTCGTGCGTTTGGGTGTTTGTGAGCATGTACACATTGGCGTGAGCTCAGAACAATAATGGTTCTCGTGCGTGGTCTCCTTTTTCTTCATCCCCATGAAACAGGCACCTGGTGGAAGTTTTTCTTTTGCTGCTTCTCCGAACGTGGAATCCCCCCCCCCCCCCCCCCCCTGCACGCTCTCTCTCTCTCTCTCTCTCTCTCTCTCTCTCTCTCTCTCTCTCTCTCTCTCTCCCCCCTCTCTCCTCCTCCTCCTTCTCTCTCTCTCTCTCTCTCTCTCTCTCTCTCGCTCTTGGTTTCTCACGTTGCATATGTCAAGATCGCGGTCTGTGGTGGCAATCAAAATTATGGTCAACCTATTGTCAATCCGCACCCTTTGGCCCCCTCACACTTCACACTCCCATCCTAATTTTATGTTTTCTGTTGGTGAAATGTTTACACTCAACGTTTTATTTTCAAAGTTGAAAACATTTTAATTAAGGTGCCTTTTCCCTGCTACATACATTCGCGATTCATGTTCAGGATCTGAGGGTGGAGAATGCGAGCTTTTTACTGTCACAGTCTATACCCCCTGACGAAGGCAAATAAAGCCGAAAATTTGGGATATTTTAATATTGTTTGTTTGGATTTTTATCTACTTTGACTGTTTAAAAATACACACACACACACACACACACACACACACACACACACACACACACACACACACACACGTGTGTGTGTGTGTGTGTGTGTGTGTGTGTGTGTGTGTGTGTGTGTGTGTGTGTGTGTGTGTGTGTATGAATTAGTTGAACAAATCTTTAAAAAAAAAAAAGTATATGTAATAACTCTGCCAACGAAGTGGACAAGGTTGTTTGGTGGAGTTTTTACATACACTTTTTCAGATTTGTTTAGATTTCCGTCTCTGCAGTCGTTTCATTTTGCAATTGACTCGTTTGAAGTGAAAAAAAACTGTCATCTTACCTAATATTTGAGCATAACAACTTGAAAGAGGGTAATAACGGTGAGATAATGCAAAACAGTATGCTTTGAAGCTGAGTTTTTAGGCTCGTATAAATCTTGGAAAATACATTTTCAAGAACTACAGTGTAATTCAGTTTCTGTAAGTCTCTTCTGTCTTTACCCAGATTCTGACAATCTGGTTGCTCTCATTAGAATCTCTTCCTGTAGCAGAGTGTGTTCTCAGAAAACACCTCATATTTACTTCCCTTATCACGTAACGCACATCAACATGTAAAAACATGACAAATATGTGGACTGTTTTGCTTTTCTTGATTGTGATATTGGTGTTCGATACTGACTATTTTCAAGAAACCGTTTTATTGCTTTGTTTCAGATACAGGAAAAAGCTTGCAATGGATAGATGAGACAATTGCTCATGATGCGGTAGCCATACCATATACGGACTCTGTTTCCTTCTCCTTCACGTGCGGTGGATTGGGGAAGGCGATTGATGGAAATATAAGCAGGTGGTCTCAATCAATCATACTTTGGGACTGCTTGTTAGAAGCAAAAAAAAGTATGTCCTGTACTTTCTCTGTGAGATGGACAAGCCCGTTAACAAGACACAAAGGGTGAGGAATGTCTTGCTGAATAAAAATGTCCCCTTCTCTAGCTCACAGTTTATATGCCCCTTGAAACACACACGACGCATTCGTTTTTGGTCTGTGACGTTCATAGCGCCTGCTGGGGCGGAGACGTGGTGCAGTTCGGTGCTGACAGCGATAACTGGGACATCCATTCGCTTCATCATCATGTCCTGCTCCAGGGATGGAACCGCTTCCTCCGTCTTACGCATGCGCGCTGCAGGAAGTGTGCGTGTGCCATACACGTTTGTATGTGATCACCGACAGGACTGTATTGACAGCAGTGACGAGACATTCTGCCTGTTTGGTTCTTGTCAAGAACGTGGACTTCGGCAGTGTGGCAATACTAAGCAGGTAGTTGTAACAGCTGGTCCTATTGAAGTTGCAAGTCGCGTAAATGATTATGTTAGATTTCCCCAGAGCTATCTTCAAGTGACTTTTTATTGGAATTTCATAAGCATTAGACTGAAGTGAGACGCTGCTATGCATGCCGATTGATGTGCATGGAGTCCTAGTTTCACAGTTCATTGTTGCATACATTTATGCTTCAAGGTTATGGTAAATCATTCTCCATTAAATGTTTTTTCTTGTTTGTTTCCTTTGGTTTCGGGTTTTCTCCTTAAAATTCTATCCACGAGGCTATGGTGTGTAAGTTGTTTCTCAGTATTATATATTTGCCTTGTCCTTCACCATTATGGACAGCTGTAAAACTTTTAACGTAATGCCATATTGTATTGCATTATGCCCCTACGTTTTTGCGACACAAAACATCAACATTGAAGTCATATTTTATTCATTCTTGTTTTTTTCATTTTTTTTTATTTACGTTAGTCATCTCCTTAGCACCACATCAAGTCAAAGTACCAGAAATACTCACCTGTATGTTAGAAATTCATTCAGCACTGATCGCCTGCCTCTCGTCGTCTCAATCTTCTTTGCCATACCGACTGTTGTTTTATGTGGATCTATCCTAAGGCCTACAGCTTGCTGAGGGTGATCCCGCTGGTGTAGCGTAATCTAGAGAAAAGGGTGTGAGAATCTGTGGAGAGATTTTCTTTGTTCTGAGAAAATGTAAACAGTTGCTCTGTTTGAGACTTGTGTTAGATACAGAGCAGTATACTGGACTTCAACACATGCAGGGAATATCAACAAACATTGAGTCGGTCGGCCAGGTGTGACCCTAAGGTCAGACAGCATACATTTCAAGATGACCCACATAGTCCATGAGCCACCCTGTACGCCCCCCCTCTCCCCCATTCACCCTATGAGGGAGTTTATGGGACTAATATTGCAAGATAGCCCAGACCCTTAGCTATTCAAATCAGGTTGTCTGCACTTTATACCTGGCGCCATAAGGTCGTGGTGCACTGATGAAGTTGGGTGACGATACAGTAACGGTTCGCGCCCAGCGTATGGATGAATGGTCTCTATTTTCAATCCTTTAAGGTTTAGAGCCTGTTTTTACTAGAGCAACAAACATACGTAAAGATCGAGAAAACATACCAAAACTTAGACAAAAACACTATAAAACCACAAAAAACATCGCATCTGACATGTAGCTATAGTCTGTGTGCAGGTTAAGTACCATAACCCGGGAACGTGCAGAAGACCTCAGCTGTGATGGATGAGAAGCCATTAAACAAGGGTTCCAAGCTAAGAAAGAAGATCAAGACCAAAACACAAGCTGGACTAGTGTGTATAATCCATTACCAAAGAAACAGAACTGATCTAAAAGCAAGACCACTCTCAGAGACATCATTTCAGAAGATTAAAGACACAGCTAAAATGAGACAAGCCTGCAGTGACACCAGCAACAAACTGCCAGAAATTTGCGACCAAATCCCCCAAACATTCTGTAGACATCTGTAGACATAGCATCGATGGTGCTATAAAAACTTCACAAATGTATCAAGACTTCTAAAACGAAAACAATCAGTTGTCCAAAGCGACACAGGAAGTCAACATCATCAACAAGTGTATTGTTTCCTTCTAATGAATGCCTTTTCTGTGAGAAAGGAAGAATCCAAAAGAAGGGAAAAAAAAAAAAAGAACTTATAAAATGCATGACAAAGACAGCAGAGGCCTCTATTAAGAAGGCTGCAAAACAAAAGAAAGATGGGACTATTTTGGTGAAAATGGAAGAAGTTGACTTGGTGGCTGGAGAAGCTCATTTCCACGAATCATGCAGGAAAGCATACACTCGAAAGGCTGACAGGATGAGAAAAACACCCGAGGAGAGGCACTCTTTGGGTGAAAAAAAATGCCCATAACAACGCCTTCAACTACATAAACAAAACTACGTACAAGAGAGTATTATAGATGGAAGCAACGTGGAAAGGATGACAATGGATGCTTAGGGAACACTACCAGCAATACACGTTTGCGAAGTCCCCCGAGTATTTCAATAAAGACTACAGAGTCTATAAACTTAAGAACAAACCGGTGAAAGAGTTTGGCTCAAAACTTCAATTCTGGCAACCAAACTACAAAGAGCGAACTTGTGTTCTCATCAGTTGTTCCAAAAAGTTTGGCTGTTGAATCTGCTTTTGAATCAGCGGCATCAAACTTAAAGAGACTGGATGAAGCAGCATTTGTGCTTCGCAGAGATATCCAGAGTGCACAGCTTGAGTCACCCCAATGCCATGGCCATCAACTGCACAGTTTCTCCTGAGTGATGCAATCGGTCCACCCCCAAAAGCTTCTTGACTTTCTCTCTCAAGGTGTCACAGGAAAAAAAATCAAAGACATTTCGTGGAGACGAGAAAAAAATGTGAAATCATTTGCCTAAGTTCATCGCCAAGGGAGTGGAACAGTTTTCTTTCAAATTATCAGAACAAACAAAGCCTCACACAATTTCTCCTGAGTCAATGGAAAGAAGAGAAGAATGCCATAAAACTACAAGGACGAGAGGTTTTCTTTGTTTGTGAAAACAAATGCACAGTCTCATTTCCGATGGAAAGACATCAGAAGTGACTTACATACAAGAACTTTGCTCTACGCATGAAGAGGCCGACACTAAAATAGTTCCTCACTGCTTGTATGTTGCTGCTCACTCACCTGTTGACTCTACCATCTGTGTACGTTCTCCAGACACAGATGTCTTGGTCCCTTGTTGAAGTTTGTGAAGGACACACCACAGAAAGAATTCTTTGACACAGGCGTCGGTAACAAGAGAAGGCTGACTGATGTGAAAGGTGTGGCAGAGAAAACGGGACAGGAGATGTGCTCTGTTCTGCCAGCAGTTCATGCATTCAGTGATTGTGACATCACAAGTGTATTTTTCAGGAAAGGGAAGATTACTTTGATGACAGCTCTTAGGCAGAATCCAGACTACCTTGACACGTTTGGGTCAGCTTGGACTTTCTGAAGATTTACCTAGTCAGGTGGTTGACAAGTTGGAACAGTTCACATGTCTTCTCTACAGAGGTCGGCGATCTACCACTGATGACATCAATCAACTGCGCCACGAGAAGTCCTGGAGCACTTCAGAACCAAGCAGGGAGTACTACTAAACACTTACAATGGCATTGACATGAGCCTTTTGCCTCCGTGCAAAGACTCGTTGTAAATGCGCATTAAGAGAGTCAACTTCCAAGTGGTGATTTGGAATCATGCAAGCATTGCCAAGCCGACGCTTCCTTCCCCAATAGACAATGGATGGAAACACAGAGAAGGCCATCTTGATTTCAAATGGACATCAGACCATCTGATGCCTCAGGAATTGGTGGACGTCCTGCTCGAAGTCCCAGAGCAGCCAGAGGAGGACGATGAACTGCCCGAGGCGATGAATCTGACCGACTTTGTCTTTTCAGATTAGGTTTCTATCAGCCTTGTCATCAGACATTGCACATGTACCTGTGCCAGTAACTGTCTGTGTGACATCATTGGAATCCATGATAAAAGAGAGACTTTCTGGCAGTGTGCATCATAAACTAATAAGACCAACAAGCATGAGAGAGAAAGAGAGAGAGAGAGAGAGGGAGAGAGAGAGAGAGAATTAGGATGCATGTTAAATTTACATATACTTTGGAAATGCCTTTTTAAAATACCTGAACTTTGGAATGTCAAAAATGTTGCAAATGAAAATGTTTGCTGTTGTTTGTCTTAAGATTTGTTCAGCAGATATGGAATGTATAGATGTATCCATCTTTATCAAAGATTGCACGACAGTACGTATTTTGTATTCACATTTGTTTCACTCTGTAAGCATATATACAGTACTAGTTGCGATAGCTCAAATTCTAGATATTCTGGAATATTCTCATCTTTGCTTCTTGGATTGTTTTCTATTACATGCAGCATTTTTATATGTTTATATATCTGAGGATATAGCACAAATGGATTCCTGTGAAGTATACAATACTTGAGTTTGCAGAATTCCGTTTAACATTACATACTGCCAGTCAACATGACTGTAAGGGAATATTTTGATTTCTTTGCTCAGATTACAATCAGCAAATGTGAAGTGAACACATGATGTGATTTTTTTTTATTTTACACGTTTTAAATCTCAGTAACAGACTCATTGATCTTTTGATGCTGAGTAGAATTTCAAAACTTGCTCGAAACTAGTGAAATTTACCATCATTTTAAAAAATTGTCCCCATAAATGTATGAAAATGATTTTTGCTGTTGTTGTTGATCTGTTTAAAGCATTTCTAAACAATACAGCATCTGAAATTGAGTATCAGAATGGTGTAGTTATGACTTATTGGTTACTATGATCTACGCTGTTTATTGACGTTTTGGCACCGTATATCGCTACTTATTTCAGACACCACAATATACTGCCACCAGATACGACTTGCAGACAAGCAGAAATGAAAAGCGCATATGTAACTGTACTTTAAAAACATTGCCTACAAAATTCCCTCATAGGGTGAAGGGTTTCCTTCCTGGCCCATGGTCTAACAAGTCATTCATTCCTGAATTCTGTGCGAAATCCCTGGGTAAAGGGAAAATGACTCCTAAACAGAACAGTATAAAGGTGGCAGTTACAGTGAAAAGTATTTTATGCTCATTTGCTCCTTATGCTTTAATTCAGAGTAATTTTCAAGGTATTTTTATCTACTTTTGGGTGACTACTAAAATTAAATAAGAATTTAAAAAAAAGATTGACTCATGGAAGCTACTAAATTTAAATAATAATTGAAAAAAAAAGTCATGGAAGCGAATCCAGAATTACCTCCCACCAACAACGATGAGATAAAATCGGCACATCCGAATGCGCAACTTTTCTCGTCTTTAGACAGCAGTGTCTCAACTGCTGTGGTTCACGCTGATAAAGTCTGCACCAGCAGCTGAGATCAGACCTGTCAAATCTACACCACCCAGTGAGACCAGCCCTGTCAAATCTACACCACCCAGTGAGACCAGCCCTGTCAAATCTACACCACCCAGTGATATCAGACCTGTCAAATCTACACCACCCAGTGAGACCAGACCAGTCAAATCTACACCACCCAGTGAGACCAGCCCTGTCAAATCTACACCACCCAGTGAGACCAGCCCTGTCAAATCTACAGCACCCTGAGACCAGACCTGTCAAATCTACACCACCCAGTGAGACCAGACCTGTCAAATCTATAGCACCCTGAGACCAGACCTGTCAAAGTCTACACCACCCAGTGAGACCAGCCCTGTCAAATCTACAGCACCCTGAGACCAGACCTGTCAAATCTACACCACCCAGTGAGACCAGACCTGTCAAATCTACAGCACCCTGAGACCAGACCTGTCAAAGTCTCTACACCACCCAGTGAGACCAGCCCTGTCAAATCTACAGCACACTGAGACCAGACCTGTCAAATCTACACCACCCAGTGAGACCAGACCTGTCAAATCTACACCACCCTAAGACCAGACCTGTCAAATCTACACCACCCAGTGAGACCAGCCCTGTCAAATCTAAAGCACCCTGAGACCAGACCTGTCAAAGTCTACACCACCCAGTGAGACCAGCCCTGTCAAATCTACACCACCCAGTGAGATGAGACCTGTCAAATCTACACGAGCAGCTGAGACCAGATTTGTCCAATCTGCACTAGCAGCTGAGACCAGATCTCTCAAATCAGCAACAGTAACTGAGACCTGACCTGTCGACGTCTACACCAGCAAGACCAGACCTGTGTTTAAATTGCATGTGGAACTAAAGTTTGCCTCTAAAAGCAATTATTCCTCGCATGCTGATTGGTCAAGGGAAACCGTATGAGATGTGACGTGCGCGCAAACCCGCCAATTGATGCATTGGAACCCTTGCTGGTAAGGCAGTGCCAGACGTAACTGTCTAGCATGAATACTCGTAGACATCTAATTAGCCGAAAGTGTGGTGGTTTGGTCCACCAAAATGATGACCGACTCAGAGGAACAGGCGCGAAGTGCTTTGGAATGCAAGACCCCAACTTTACCTGATTTCAGTCAGGTCTTTGAAAAGCTTGAGCAGAAATGGAATGAAAAACTCCAGTCCTTAGTTGACGTACTGGCAAAGATATCAAAGAAGTGTTCCAGCGATCATAGTGACCTTGACTCAGATTCCGATGAAGAATATGACTCCTCCCCCCCAAAACGAGCCACAACTGGGGCACAGAGCACCGCCTCTGACGCTGATGTACTCGATTTTGCAGAAGAAGGAGAAATATTGGACAAAGAAGAAGAAAAGCTAATATCAGAGAGCACTTCAACCAATAATCCCACAACTGACTCTGATCTCATGAGCAAATGGGAGAGAGAATACAGGGCTGAAGAAAATCTAAACAAGAAAGTAAGAGAGGATCTTGCCAATCTAGTCAATGGCTGTTTCCAAAATGTATTGTAGACCAGAAACTGTCAGGATTTGATCGTTCCATCTGTACACAAAGTGATTTGGAAACAATTACCAAACTCCGCAAAAAAGCTGACCTGAGTCTGGTGAGCACACAGCATGTGATCGTGAAGTCTGCTACAGCCATTGCTATTCTAAACCATTATTTGATCTCTCCACCAATCTGCAATTCGCAAAGACGAACAAACGACACGGCTGATCGCAAGCCTCTCTCGCACAATGAACGGTTCAAGTGTTGCGCGGGTGCCATTGCAATGCTAGCGACAACCTCGCGTGAACTTTCGCTACGCAGACGAATGGCTCTGGTACCATTCTGAATTGCAGTTTGCGCCAAATGTGCGATGAAGCTTAAAGTCTCCCAATCACGGATCACCTTTTCGGAAACAACCTATCGGACGCTATCAAAGATGTGAAAGAGTTCGAGCGTATGGATTCACCAGTCAACATGTCAACAAAAACAATTCCAAGCACACTCCCATGCTGCCAGCGGAAGGAAAGACTCTTTTTTTCAGGGTTTGCGGAGTTCCGTGGCAGAACAGACAACGCCAGTTCAATCGCCCTCAGTTTTTGGCAAAGGGTCAAGCAAGGGGCGATCAGACAACAACTTCAGCCAGTAAGCAAGTGGAGTGACTTCAGCATGTTGCTGTCAGAAGTAATGGATCATTTTAGCTCTGAGGCAGAGCAGAACAGTCTCTAACAGGTACACTCAGATATTCTGAGGAAGCATGGGAAAAGTACACATCAGATCCAAACATGCTTGGCATGTTGCAAGCACTCATACAACTTGGTGAGTGGAATGTTTCTCTTGCCCAGAAACTACCGTAGCAAGGAGCTTCAAGAGGAGTCGTTACTACACAAGCATCACACGATGAAAGAAAGACAGCTTGCCAAACATGTCCCCCCAAACTCAAGTCAGACCGACACAATGCTTCACTGCACAGAGTGATAAACTTTCACGTCTGCCACTGCCCCTTCCCCCGTCATTCCTATCAGCACGCAAAACCGTGAGGGGGCTGAGCTACAATATTTATTGAACTGACATGTTGGTATTCTCTAAACGCCCGTCTTTCTTACGAGAAGGGTCAGACGGAATTCTTAATAGTGTAAGCTGCACTGCAACCCTCCTTTCAAAAGATGTATTTATCATTATTGTTATTATTATTATTAGGCCTATTGTTATTATTGTGTTGTTGATGATATAATCATCATTTTCATGATTGTTATTATTATTGTTATTATTATTATTATCATTATTATTATTATCATTATATCAAAATCATCCTCACAATCATCATCTTCATTATCATTATTGTCATTATTATTATCATCATTTTTTTTCCATTGCCATCATCATCATCATCACCATTAACATTACTATCACTATTGATCTTGTTCCTGTTGTTCTTGTCACTGTGTTGTTGTGGTGGTTGTGGTTGTGGTGGTCGTTAATGTCGTTGTTATTGTTTTCATGTGTTTAACAACTCATGGTGCATGCTAATCAACGAGAAAATGATCATAAAAAGTAAAGACTGAATTTAACCACTATGAACTCGTGGTATGTCCTGTTCAAAACAAATAAAGACAATCTTGACCCTACTGGCCGACATGATTTTCCTCTTGTGCTCCACGCTTCCACATTCCAAGAGTCTTCCTGGGGTTTACCAGCCCGTTAAATACAAATGAATGGTGATTCGATCACTAAACTACAATAACGTCGCTGTTGTTGTGCTGGTGGTATTTTTCTTTGTTGTTGCTGCTGCTGCTGTTCTTGTTCTTGTCCTCCTCTTCCTGCTCAGTTATGGTAGTACTAGTCTTCCACCCACTCCTAATAATGCCACCACCACTTCTATTACTGCTGCTGCTATTATTACTATCATTATTACTGCTACTGCTACCACCACTGTTGCTACTACTATCATTAGCCGCTTTAATATCCCACTTCTTCTCAAATCCATATTCAAAATTTCTTCCATTTGCTTAACAGCAATTTTTGTAACTTTTACAGTCGGTCTACACAACACCTACTTGGGGCTGATATATTTGTCAGTTTCAGATTCACCAAGGAGGTGTCACTACGTGTGAACCATATGCTACACCAAATCCTGCCATTAGTGTCATTGTATGTGAGTGTGGTGAGTGTGAACATGTGCATGTGTGTGTACATTCATATATACCACATGTACATTCATATATATATATATATATATATATATATATGTGTGTGTGTGTGTGTGTGTGTGTGTGTGTGTGTGTGTGTGTGTGTGTGTGCTGAAAAATTTGGTAGTGGGTTAGAACAAGCGAAGACTGACAATGCCTCTGTTTTTCTATTAATGCCTTGGCAAAGTTCGAAGAAATAGGAAAACAAAGGCTGGGGCGAGGGGATTCATAAAGAAAATGAGAATTAAAAGTCAGGGAAATATGAATGCTAAACTCCTCCACTAGCAGATTACGGAGACCATCACAAACCATTTTGAAGACTAATAATCTTTTTATTCATTATGCCAGCTCTGAGGCTCTGGATCGAACTGTACAGTGAGGCATGGCTGATTGTGTTTGTGGTTCCTTGGCATCAAATAGAGACATAGCACAGTGTACAGTTCCGTGGTATTCTCACCACCAAGGGTTCAGACATAGCACAGTGTACAGTTCCGTGGTATTCTCACCACCAAGGGTTCAGACATAGCACAGTGTACAGTTCCGTGGTATTTCTCACCACCAAGGGTTCAGACATAGCACAGTGTACAGTTCCGTGGTATTCTCACCACCAAGGGTTCAGACACGGAATTCAACAGCACCCAGAGCAGCCAGTAAATGGTAGAAAAGTATAACGAAAAGGAAACATGGTACAGAAATAAGAAATAAGTTGCTAAAAAAAAAAAAAAGATAAATTCATGTAAGGGTAAATCTTTGAGCCTATGCTTGAGGATCCATTTAAGGGTGCAAGGGAGATTGAAAAGGGCCAACAGTCAGACTGGTCAGCCCAAATATTAAATAACCCTAGCATTTTAGCAGCTAAGATATGTTCAGGTCAGCCCAAATATTAAATAACCCTAGCATTTTAGCAGCTAAGATATGTTCAGGTCAGCCCAAATATTAAATAACCCTAGCATTTTAGCAGCTAAGACATGTTCAGGTCAGCCCAAATATTAAATAACCCTAGCATTTTAGCAGCTAAGACATGTTCAGGTCAGCCCAAATATTAAATAACCCTAGCATTTTAGCAGCTAAGATATGTTCAGGTCAGCCTTTACTTGGATCTCGTCAGAAATGCAATCTTCCACTGGTTGACCAGGCAATAATATGTTGAACAATTCAGTATGGGAGAAAACAAGCGCAGGCTAACAATTCCTCCATCATTATATTACTGACTTGGCAAAGATTCGAAAGAAAAGTGAGGGAGATATAGATATTAAACTCTTTCACTAGCAGTTTATGGTGACCATCGCGCGTGTGTGTGTGTGTGTGTGTATGTATACGTTCGTGCCTGTGAGTTTATATGTCACGTTTACACACAATTTCTTGATCATGTCTTTTGTGAATTTCACATAGAATCTGACAAATTATCACGTATTGCGATTGTAAGGTGTATAGAGATGTGTCATTCATTCATTGTACCTATTTTCCTCTGCTATTGTTGCAGTGCTACACGAGTGTTCAGCACTGTGATGGCCCGGTGGACTGCGTGAATGAAGCGGACGAGGACACATGTCCAGGCGACAGTAACGTGGGACTGAACCTTCAAGGTCGCCCTCGTCCTCCATCTGTGATTGACTTTGCCAGCAATGGCAGGACTACCATCACCCCTCTCCCTGCCGTTAAGGAAGGACCCTTGCCATCCTCTCAGGTCTGTCCTGACACTCACTACCAGTGTGCACACGATGGATACTGCCTGCCCACCTTCACCCAGTGTAATGGTGTGAACGACTGCCCGGACCACGAGGATGAAGCAGACTGTCACACCTACACCTGCCCTGCACATTATAAATGCTTTGATTCCAGGGTGTTGTGTGCACCCAGCCTACATGTGTGATGGCATCAATCATTGTCCTAGACTGGATGATGAACTGTTATGTAATCAACACTGTCCACAGCAGTGTACTTGTCACGGTCTGGCCTTCACCTGTCTGCGATCGTTCCCTGCCAACAACTATCCTGATTTTTGCGGTTCTTGAACGCGAGGGGCAGTGGCATGGCCATGCTGGAGCTGTCAGCCAATCAGATGCTGGTCTACCTCAGTCTGGTCTGGCTGACTGTCAACTGGAAAATGTGACCGATATTGCATTGCCCATTGTGATCATTCTTGACTTCAGCTGTAATAGACTTGCCAGTATTCCAACAGAAATATTGCTGGGCACTCCCAGATTGAAATCATTATTTCTGTCTGATAACCCTATGACAGGCTTCCTCAGAATCAACACAATGAAAACGTTTCCTCAAGTCCAAACTCTGGATCTGTCGCTGACTTGTCTTGACACCATAGAACACTTCATTCTCAGCCTGTTTCCTGGGGTCACTTTGCTGAATCTGTCACACAGTGGCATTACACGTGTACCTGGCTTTGGCTTTCAGCCAATAAAGAAGCTTCAGGGTTCTGATCTGAGGGGATGCCCAATGTCAAGCATTGGGGAAAATCTCCTGAGAGGTCTTGACCAGTTGCACACGGTTTATGCTGACAACTACAAAGCATGTTGTGCAGCCATGCTTTTGCAAGAGTTCAGCAACTGTCGGGCACCGCAGGACGAGCTGTCGTCCTGCCAGGATCTGCTGAGGTCTAATGTTTACAGGGTCAGTGTGGCTATCTTCAGCACTCTGGCCTTGATAGGTAACGGCGTCAGCTTCGTGTTCCGTCTGTCCGCTCTGCGAGGCAGCGGCTCACCAGGCTTCAACACCTTTGTCCTTCATTTGTGTGTTTCTGATTTTCTAATGGGCATTTATCTGGCTCTGGTAGGTATGGCCGACAGATTCTACCGATCCAATTACATTTGGAAAGATACGTCATGGAGGCATAGTGCACCTTGCAAACTGGCTGGTATTCTGTCGCTGATGTCTTGTGAGGTGTCTTCCTTTTTTTTTGCTTGGTGACAATAGATCGCTTTCTTGTGGTCCATTTCCCTTTGAGTTTCTTGTATTTCAAAGGATGGAATGCACAACTGGCATCTTGCCTGTCATGGATCATCGGGTTTTGTTCTTGCTGCTGTGCCACTGACGCCTGGCATGACTCACTGGGAGTTCTACAGTCAGACAGGGATCTGCATTCCTCTTCCTGTCACCACCAAGATGTTTGCTGGACAGAGGTATTCGTTCGGTATTATGATTGTGTTGAATTTCATCCTGTTTCAGGTCATTGCCTCGGGCCAGGCCGTCATCTACTGGTCCATACGGTCCAACACACTGAAAGGAGGCATGAGCAGTCAGCGCTCCCAGGATGCCAGCATAGCCCGCCGACTGTTCACTGTGGTCATATCAGATTTCCTCTGCTGGTTCCCCATTGGTTTACTGGGACTGCTGGTCTCCCAGGGTGTGTCTGTCTCAGGAGAGACCAACGTGGTGATGGCTGTCATCGTCATGCCATTGAACTCAGCCCTGAACCCCTTTCTCTACACTCTCAATCTGTTGCTGGAAAAACAACGGAAAAAGAAAGAAGAAAGGCTTTATAGGTTGATAGCGTCTCACGACTCTTAACTCTATCATTCATGCAATGCAGCATGTTGTGAACAAACGTATACACCTGTATCGACGAAGTATGTTTTCAAGATAGAAATTAGTCTTAATGCAATGTCTGGTTAGCTTTGTGATAGAAGAGTGAATACTGTTAACGTGAATGAAGACAACACTTAAGTTCTTAACGTGCCTTTGTGAAACACATGTTTTCAGACAGGCATATTCTTTTTGGTTTTAAACATTAACAGTCATCCTTACACTATACTGTATTGCTGGTAGTGGACTTGAAACACTATGACAGAGCAATAAAGACAAGCTGAGACATGTATCTTCAAACCACCATTTTCTTACTTTTAATGCTTACATGTCATATCAGTGAATGGCACGGGGGTATCATACAAAACCATGTTCGGTATTTCATAACTCAGTTACACTGAATACGTAATTGAAGAAAGTATGTTGTCTGGAATACACGGTACTATTTCACGAACATTCAAATAGTGAAAAGAACTGTTTATCCATGCGATGAGTGTACTTTTGGGCAGCAATCAGCGAAAAAAAGCGTTCCTGTCATGTGTTCATTGCAACATCAGTTTCGAAAGCCATTTTGATGACAATAACATACACTGCATGAAACAGAATTTTTTTTTTTTTTCCTCTCATATGTGCTGATAAGGATAGTAGTGTGCAATATGCGAATCAGCAGAGTTGTTGTATAAACTTAATGCAAATGACTTAATTCTTTCGAAGAGAGCAATGCAGTATCAAACGGTATTATTTCAAAGATCCACGCTCCAGTTCCGAGCGTTTGAAATATTCCAACAAAACATGAAATTAAATAAAACAAAATGAAAGAAAATAATGCAAAATAAAATCAATATTTTGAAATTATGTACAACATCATCTATGAGCCCACAAATATTCACCTCGTCTCCCTTTTTAAGAACTACATTTACAAGGCATTCATATTAGTGTTATTACATCGAAGTCAGATTCAGCAGTGACATCTCAGAGCCCTTGCCTATCATCATCAGAATGAAGCAGGGTTGCGTCCTGGCACCGACTCTCTTTACCATACTTCAGCATGATGCTCAAACAAAACACAGACCTTGACGAGGAGGATGGAGTCTACATCAGATGTTGTCTTGATGGCAGCCTATTAAAACTTCAGACGACTGCAGACCCACATGAAGACCCTGGGAAACTGATCCGGCACCTGCTCTTTGCTGATGACGCTGCCCTGGTTGTCAGTATACAGAGAGCCTTGCACCATATCTCATCCTGCTTTGCAAAGGCTGCACTGCTCTTTGGAATACAGGTCACCCAGAAGAATGCAGAGGTCCTCCACCAGTCTGCACCTCGGGAAGAGTACCACCCTCGCCACATCAGCATTTCAGAAACTGAACTAAAAACATACCCTCACTTCATCTACCTGGAGTGTATCATCTCATTACACACCAAGATCGACAAGGAAATCGACAACAGACCGGAAAAAGGCGAACAGTGCTTTTGCTAGCTTGTACAAATGAGTTCTGCGTATAAAGTTGAACGCTTCTTTTTCGCAGGTAAACTTGGTGTCACAGATGTAAGCTTTGTGCAGATGTTCCTCATCCAGTAGCTGCTGGATGTCATCGCAGCCTTGTGTGTTTCTTGGCTGCTGATCCCAGGATCCCAGTGTGGCAGTGTTGTAAACCAGTTCCCTGAAAGTCGACCAGTTGGCTCCCACGTTCTTGTTGACCAGAGAGGCGGATTTCAACCATTCATCCAGAGTGACTACGAAAAACTGCTTGGTTCTGACTTTTTTTCAGCGCAGTGGCATTAAGTCGTCTTGGACCATTCTTGCCTTGCGAGCATCTCTTGGATTGAATGCGGATGTTAAACTTACTGACTATGAGACGGTGGTACCATGGTCGTTCAGGCATTCGGCACCCCCACATGGATTTGATGACCCTTACATCCTCAGCAACACCATGTCCCTCTAAAAAAAAAAATGCGTTCAACGTGCATACGCAGAACAGTTCCCGACAATCTACGAAAGATGCAAGGCACATGCTTGAACAAGGATATGTTGACAGGCATGACATAAAGAACTTTAATAATGCCTGAAAGAAATGTATGCCCAACATCACCAGGAGCATCCCCTCAGCTCAGCGCTGATGGAAACATTATCCATTACTAAAAAGGAAAATATAATAGAACGCTAAGCAGAACACTTCGACAGTATGCTGAACGCCCATCACCTATCAATGACACCATCACCTAGCAATGACAAAGTCATCGACCAGCTCCATCACGTGCTCATCAACAAAGAAATGGATGGACCACCAACCGTGTTGGAGTCCCAGAAAGCGATATGTTTGCTGTTCAGTGGCAAGAATCCTGGCTCAGACTACCAGCTAAAGTCAACAAAGAAGGTGGCACAGCTGTGACTGAAAGGCTTCATCATTTGTTCTTTTGATGTGACAGCAGGACACGATTCCTCAGGAGTTAAAAATGCATCCACAATCCATAAGATTTGTAAAAGCTCAAAGGGAAATCCAGGTTTGTGACAACCTTCGAAGCATATATATCCTTTCTACAGCAAAAAAATAGATGTTTGCCAGGATTCTGCTGAACCCCCTCAAAACACACCTTGAGCAAGAGCTTTTGCCAGAGAGCCAGTGCGGCTTCGGAAAAGATAGCGGAACCTTTGATGTGGTATTTGCTGCTAGGCAGCTCCAAGAAAAATTTAAGGAACAAAATGTTGACCTGTTCTCCACCTCTGTCGATCTGACCACAGGTTTCAATACCGTCAATAGAGAGGGACTGTAGAAGATCCTGGTCAGATACGGAAGCCCACCGAAATTCGTCTATGGTGTGGCCATTTCACGATGACATCCAGGCCCGAATCCAGGGCAACGGAGAGACATCTACCCATCCCCTGTCACAAATGGCGTAAAGCAAAGCTGTGTTTGGCACCCAATCTGTTTAGAATAATTATCTCTGCTGTACTGACTGAAGCCTTCAGAGAAGACGATGCAGGCTTCGACTTTCAAATTCAGAACATTCAGAACAGTTGGAAAGCTGTTTCAACGTCAAAGTCTCCACACAATATCTAAGGCTATGGCAGACATCATCAGGGACTTTCTGTTTGCTGATGACTAGAAATTGACATGCAATCCAGCATTTTTTTTTTTTTTTTTTTTTTGAGCCTGCGCCAGCTTCAATCTCACTATAAATGCAAAGAAGACGGAAGTTCTGCGTCACGCTCTCTAGGCCCTACTACGTAATATCACAGTCAATGGTATGAGACTCGCTGCAGTGTGTAATTCACATATCTCGGCAGCACACTGTCCCAGAACGTCACCATTGACGGTGAAGTGAGCATCAATGTTGCAAAATCAAGTGCAACCTTTAGCAGACTACACACTTACGGTTGAAATAGAACAGTCATCAGTGTAGAGATCAGCTGTACTTCCCACACTCCTCTACATATGTGAAATGTTGACAGTGTACCAACAGCATGCCAAGAAGCTGAATCACTTCGCACAACATGCCTCGGAAAATTGTAAAACATAAAATGAAAGGATCAAATCCAAGACACAGAGGTGCCCGACCAAGCACACCTGCCGAGCCTCCGCACCATCCTGATGCTGTCTCAGTTC
The DNA here is from genome assembly GCA_016801955.1 of Conus betulinus. Lineage (NCBI taxonomy): Eukaryota > Metazoa > Mollusca > Gastropoda > Neogastropoda > Conidae > Conus > Conus betulinus. The sequence continues at coordinate 86,547 of JADBJO010007246.1, forward strand.
GATGGACAGGTCAGGTAGCTCACATGCCAGACCACCAGAACCCAAGAGACTTTTCTGTGGTGAGCTACAACATAAGAGCGTTCTCACGAAGTCAGAAGAAACGCTTCAAAGACTCTCTTAGAACATCCTGAAAGCATTTAATATCAACCCTGTTACATGGGAACAAACAGCTACGAATCGAGCAAGTTAACGCCACTCTATTTACAAAGGTGCCAATTCATGTGAAGAAAGGTGGACAGCTGCAGCACAACAAAAGAGACAGGCAAGGAAGCCCGCGCAAGCAAGCAGAGCAGGTCTTCCACTTTGCCTCTCCAAGCTGTCACCGCACATTTCGTGCACGCATCGTCTTGATCAGCCACCTGCATATCCAAAAATCATCTCACCCCTTCACCCCTCAACCCCAAGATGACTGAAGTGGTTCTTGTGGACTAGACGGACGAACAACACAAAGAACACAAACGAATGTGGAACTACAAATGTCTGAAGAAGGGCCCCAAGACGAGAGTGTAGCAAACCATGGTACTTACCACAAGCCTGTGTAGCTGTCAGTCGTGGGTCACCTACTGTCACCACCTGAGACTCACTGATCGTTTCCATCAGCCCTGCCTTCATTCCATCCTCAGCATTCACTTGAGTGTCTTCGTCACCAACGTTGAAGTCCTCAAACAGGCTGAAATCACCAGCCTCGAGACATGCTGCTGCAGTTCCAGCTACTGAGGGCTGAGCACGTCTTCAGGACAGATGATCGTCCCTGCCCTGTACCGCAAACTATCCACTGGCCATCGCACCGAAGAAGTAATACAAAGGTTGTTTGGAAAAAATCCCTCAGTGCATGTCATATCGACCATCCAGCGGCCCTCCCTTACAGTGGATCACAACGCCTGCCATCACAACATCAACAAAGCTGTCTTGTCTCCTCCTTTGAAAACCCACAGCCTCACCCTCGAAGAAGAAAGGCGCAGGAGGAAGAGCCACGATGCAACAACATCGAACTCTGATCTGACCTTTATCTGCAGCTGCTGCGGCGAGGCCTGCCTGTTCTGCACTGGCCTTGTCAGCCATGAGCGACATGAGCCGCTTCTTCCATATTCTTTGTTCACAGAGCCAAGCCCTGAAAAATATACAAGAACACCGCCTGTTTATAAGAAGCACACACACTGTTATAATTGTCATCACGTCTCCACTTGCTTCTGTACTTTATGGTCCCCTAGTTCTTTCCACAAATCATTTTCCACAGTTTGCACATACGAAGGGTGTGAATTTCACAATTACTAATACTTACATTAACAGTGACGCCGAATAAATATCCTGTTTTTTCCTGAGCATTCTTTACAAGCACGTGACAATCGATCCAGTGATGAACGTTTTATTTTGAAGTACTTGTGGTCTTCTCTAACATGAAAAAAAAATCAGAGCTAGAACCGTGCTTATCTTACTTTTCCCACAAGTTTTCCCAGCACGTCGGTGTAACATGTATTGCGTATGCCCACTTCGGAGAGAAAGGGATATGTGGCAATGCAAAGCAGCAGACATGCAGACCTTCAGTGAGATTAAGTTTATAATGTAGCACCGTACGCCCGAAAATCTCTCAAAATACAATGTCAAACACTTGCGTGTAAACGTGACGTAACAAGAGACATCACGCCTACCTCGAAAACGTTTAAGTAATTGGCTGGTGGTGAAAAATTAATACGTATATCATTTCTTCCCCCCCCCCCCCCCCACCCCCCCCCCCCCACCTTCACCCCTCCTCTTCCTCCTCTTCCTCCTCCTCCCCTAATACGTATGTCATTTCTCCTCCCCCCCCTCCTCTTCCTCTTCTTCCTCCTCCTCCTCCTCTCTCCTCCTCCTCCTCCTCCTCCTCCTCCTTCTTCTTCTTCTTCTCTTCTTCTGGTCCATATTGCTAGAATGAGCAGTATTTGTTAAAAGCAGTGTTGGTATAAAATGCACATTTCGTCAAGAACAACCGATTGGTTTAATAGTGAAGAAAACAAGTGCAGGCTAACAATTCTTCAATCGTTACATTTATAAATCGGCAAAGTTTGAACAACGACAAAAAAAGCCAGCAACAACAACAAACGAACAAACAAACAAAAAATAACAGAAGGAGAGAGGGATAGGTGAAAGAAAATGAGAACTCAAAATTAGGGAAATATATTACACATTGTGAACCTGTCACTCTCAGCATATGGGAACTGTTGTAATACATCCTGAAGACAGATCCAGTCATGTTGCCTGCTCCGAGGACTTTTGTCCGCTGGATGGGACTCATCAGGGAGACACGGTTGATGTGTCTGTGAGCACAGGCCTTTGCACACAGGGGTTGATTCATCCCTTCAAAAAAACATTTTTTTTTTTTTATGCGGGCAACAATGATGGAATCTCACACAGCAGTGTGTAATCCAGCCTGTGTCAACTGGTAGTGCGCACGGGGGTCTTGGTGACCTCGTTACCGCGCGGGATAAAAAGTGCAAAGTTGCGTTAAACTGTGCCTGTTTTGCATCAAGCTTGCTGGCGACACAAGATGTGTAAAATGAAAAAATTTTTTTTCCCGTGCAAGAGCAGTCTCTCAAGTGAGTTTTATGCCCCTTCTTTTGGCTGTTTAAGCGGGGGGTTGGTTACTGTCAGCCCTTTTCTCACCATGCCACCACGAAGAAAACTTAGCACCTTTGACAAAACCAGGGCGATTGCGTGGATACAAGATGGCATTGCAAAGGCTGAAAGTGGCGCGACGACTTGGTGTGCATCATTCAGTTATTGTTAGACTGAATCAGCGTTTTTTAGGGCGACCAACAGCGTTGAAGAGAGGCCACGGTCAGGTCGGCCTAGGCAGACTACCCAGAGAAGATCGTTTCATCATCGAGAGGCAGGCCCTATTGCAGCGGGATACCACTTCCACCAGCATCCAAAGGCAGCTTCGTATGCAAATAACACCATCCTCAGCCGTCAAGCCATACGAAACCGTCTTCACCACTTCGGCCTCAGATCACGTCGCCCAGCTGTTCGACCACGACTGCTAGCAGCCCATAGGCTGGCTCGCCGAGCTTTCTGCCATCGTCATGTGAGATGGAACCAACAACAGTGGTCCCAGGTCCTCTTTTTCAGATGAGTCGCGGTTTAGTCTTGAACACAATGACGGCCGAACTAGAGTTTGGAGGCGTGTTTGGTGAACGTTACATTGATGCAGCTGTTCGCCAGACCAGGGCCTTTGGGGGAGGATCTGTTATGGTATGGGGTGCCTTCAGCCTCCACCACAAGACACCACTCTACCATATTGATGGAAACCTCACAGGCATCCGCTATCGGGATGAAATCCTGGCGCCTTTCGTTGTTCCGACCATGCAACGGATAGGACCCATGGCAGTCTTCCAAGACGACAATGCTCGGCCACATAGGCCCGGGTGGCCGAAAACTTCATTGTGCAGGCCGGCATCAACAGGATGATCTTCCCGGCGTATAGTCCCGACCTCAATCCCATCGAGCATATGTGGGATGAGTTGGGGAGACGTGTGAAGGAGAACCATCCACCTCCCAGAGACCGCCAGGATCTCTCCAAATGCTGCAACTGGAATGGCAGAGAATCCCTCAGAGGGTCATCAGAACACTGGTCAACTCGATGAGGAGTCGCTGCGTGGAATGTCTCGCCAATGGCGGTGGCCACACCCACTATTGAAATGATTTTGTGAACTGAACAGATTTTGCGAACTTTGATTTCGACCCATCCTCTGTTTAATTGTCTGTAATCAACAACCGTTCATTCGATCCCAATGAAATTCAATGTACGTTGGAACAAGATAATGAATTAAATCTGTTCCCAATTTCAAAATCGTGGCTTTTATATTTTGGAAATTTGTATTATGCCACAGCACATTGGTTTCTTTACCGAAGCACTATTCCAATGGAAGCTGAATTCAAACATGAAGACACATTCTCAAGGTGGTGTGCTTATCAAACGTTTTTCTGACCCTCAATTATTGGGCTGAAGATTTCAACATCGTCACAGTCTTCCTATATCGGTGAGATGCCTAGAAGAACGTCAGCAGGATGTATGACCAGAGTGTTCCAGAACACAGGCTTATTTCCGGCTGCCCCTGTGACATCTCTGCCCGTCTCGTAGCATGACTGACAGTGGGACAAATGGCGTGGTCTGGGTACCTCCTGTCCCTGAAACATCTTGTTCTTTCCTCATTCAGCGGGTTGTCCATAGCATGATTGTCCTGGACTGAGTATCTCATACCATTTTGCATATTGTTCCAAACTTTGTTCAGTAGAATCGTCAATGGTACGATTGGCGTGGCGTGGACACCTCCTACCTATGTCATAGCTTAATCCAACCTTCTTCAGCAGAATCGTCAATGGCAGGACTGATGTGGCGTGGACACCTCCTACCTATGTCATATCTTAATCCAACCTTCTTCAGCAGAATCGTCAATGGCAGGACTGGCGTGGCGTGGACACTTCCTACTTATGTCATAGCTTAATTCAACCTTTTTCAGCAGAATCTTCAATGGCAGGATTGGCGTGGCATGGATGCCTCCTACCCGTGTCATATTTTTTTGTTCTATCCTCATTCAGCAGAATCGTCTATGGCAGGATTGATTCAGCCGTGTGTATGACACTTGTTCTATACTGCGCGGGATCGTCAATTCCATGATTCCTAGTTTGCACATCCCCTGCCCATGTCACATCTTGTCCCTTCCCTTTATGATTGTCAGTGGAGGGACTGCCACGGTCCGCATATTTCCACATTCGGATCTACAAACAACGATGCACAGTTGATTTATACCTGGCTGTTTTTTTTTTCTCTTTCAACTACACACACACACACACACACACACACACACACACACACACACACACACACACACACACACACATGTAAGCATACACGCACGCACGCGTACGCACGCATGCACGCACGCACGTACAGAGAGAGAGAGAGACAGAGAGAGAGAGAGAGAGAGAGAGAGAGAAGAGTGCTTCGTGTACAAAAAAGAAAGTATTTGACATTTGTGGAGTGACTCACAGTTCTGTACAGACAGCTACATGTCTTCTCCTTAGTTTTAATGATCATTTTTTCTATACTTTTTTCATCTGGATATTGTAAGATAGCTGCTGTGGTTTTCCCAATACTTACGTACTAAGCTTAACCGAACAATTGCATACAAATTGCCTCAGGATCTGATAAATGTGCCCGTGTTTAACAACACTCAGGATCTGATGAATGTGCCTGCATTTAACAGCACCGACGCTGGTAACAAAACCTGTTTTCAAATGTGAACCTACTCAAGATCAGTGAAAATGAACTAGCGCAATGAAGCGAAAATAGAATGAGAGAAGAAAAGTCTTTCTAGTGGGGTAACTGCAGAAGTGTACATCATTCAAGGGCAGATCAAACTCGCGCTCAACCTTAACCAGCTAAAAAAAAAACTCCAGGAGAATCATCCTTTAACGTCCAGGAGAATCATCCTTTCTTGCATTTGCAGTATCATTGGGTCAAACGGACCAGGGGAGAACACACACACATACAGAGAGAGGGGAGAGAGAGAGAGACAGAGAGAGAGAGAGAGAGAGAGAGAGAGAGAGAGAGAGAGAGAGAGAGAGAGAGAGAGAGATTGAAAAAGAAAAATAATGGGGGAGGGGAGGGCTCCAAACACTGTAGGCTGTTTCTGTTGATAGCGCTGATATAAGCTAGCCCATCCCCACCCACCACCCCTACCATCAAGTCTTACCACCCTCCATCCCCGCCCCGCCCCATTCCGATCCGAACTCTAACAAAATTGAAAGAAAAAAAAAGAAAGTTTTAAAAAAAGAAGAGTCGCGCGTCTCCTGCTTTTCGTGAATCCCATGATGAGATCGACTCCTCCTTCTTCCATCTTGAGGGTAAGTCATTCTTTACTGTTGGGATGACGTGGTCCCTGCATTGCTCAACGTCCACTTAAGCCCCGCCTTGT
>JADBJO010007246.1:100000-102500 GCA_016801955.1 Conus betulinus
AAAAGCAGGTCACGGAGCTTATTACACACACACACACACACACACACACACACACACACATACATATATATATATATATATATATATATATATATATATATATATATATATATATATATACACATAGAGATATGCATATACATATGTGTATATATATATATATATATATATATATATATATATATATATATATATATATATATATATATATATATAAATAGGATGGTAAAAGGAAGTTTTTAAGATCAACAGATCTGTTTCGAGCGCTGGCTCTCCTCAGGATGGTTTTTGGGTCGCCTACTGCCGGTGTTATATGGCCTAATGTCACTGTTTGCACGTGCGGATTGGCTGCACGTGTTGTTCGGTTTTTCGGGTTGTTTACGGTTCAGGGTGCGTTTGCTGACAACGATTTCCATTTGTGCCTGCAGTTGTTTACTATTTCTACTTTAGTATTTAGGGTTGCTAAGTATGGTTTGCATAGTATTAACCATTTTTTCTGTTGAACATAGGTTGCATCTTTTTGAAATGTTATTGTATGGTGATGCCCTTTTTATGATTTTCCAGGATATGTTATAGTTTATTTTTTTTGTCTTTAAGTCTCCAAATATATTTGCTCAGTTCTGTTTGGTTTTTGTTTTTTTTTTTCTTTGTTGAATGACTGTTTATGGTTTGTGTATCTGGTTTTGAAGTGATTTTCAGTGATCCCTATGTATGTTTCTTTTTCATTTTCTGATGTCACAGTGGCTTGGTATACAATGTTGTTATTGAGGCATTTGTTGCTTAAGGGACACTGTTCTTTTGTAGTACAATTGCAGGATTTCCTTTCTTCTTTTATTAGGCATTTTTAGTAGTATTCTTTATATATATATATATATATATATATATATATATATATAGACAAACAAGACAAAATTCTTTATTCACGAGGATAACAGATAAGCACTGATGTGCTTTTTTACATCCAGTCCTCGCCCTGAGTAGGGTCAACAACATAAAATAAGATGAGGTAACAAAAGAAGCATGCAAAAAGTGACTAGAACTACAATACAATACGGGATAAATTTAGAAAAAAGAAAAAAAAAAAAATAGAGAGAGCAAGAGAGAGACAGACAGACAGAGACAGACAGACAGACAGACAGACAGACCAGCCATACAGACAGACAGAGAGAGAGACGCAGGAGCGAAGGGAGTGTGGGGAGTAAAGTGCAGAGAGAGAGAGAGAGAGAGAGAGAGAGAGAGAGAGAGAGAAGGGTGGGGGGAGAAAGAGGCTAGAGTGGGTGCGATAAGAGAGCATTTTAGAACAATCTGACAATTGAATTTTTTTTTTTAACAAAAACAGATACAAGACAATCGATTTTGAAGCGGGGGGGGGGGGGGGGGGGGGGGGGGGGGAAAATAAAGCACAAATAAAGCACAAATGGAGGGGGGGAATGCATAATGATAGCCCAGTCGCCACGGGGTAGGAGGGGGTGCCATATGGATAATAAATCAAGTTATTCCAGCCGAACCGTGAGAGAGAGAGAGAGAGAGAGAGAGAGAGAGAGAGAGAGAGAGAGAGAGAGAGAGAGAGCATGGAGATAGAAGACAAGAGAGGACAAGAGGGCAGGATAGTAGGAAACACACACACACCACATAAGACATTCTTACTAAACAAAAAATACATACATGTGCATTTCAAGTACAAAAACACTTCGTAATAGTCAGGTACATACATAAGGCAAAAGAGGGTGGTGGTGGTTGGTGGTGGATTTATGTGGGAGTATGCAAGTACTGGCACATAAGATGGTTGAAGTAATGGTGTTTGAAGGTTGATATGCATTGGCGTTGTTTGGTTGATTCAGGGAGCGAGTTCCATTGACGGGAACCTGAATATGTTAAACTGGATTTGAATAAGTCAATTCTAGGAACAGGGACATGTAGTTTGTGTAGAGTCCTTGAGGAATTTATTGAGAATCTGTGAACTAATGTTGAGGGTGCCTTCCCAGACACACAATCTTGTGCATTATGATCCCTTTGTTGTATTCTAATCTCAGACTTAAGGGGAGAACTTGAATCTTTTTATAGTCCGAGTCCAGAAGACTACTGCTTTTTAGGAGGACTAATTTTTGAGTGCTCGCTTGTGTAGGCTTAACAATGGTTTGAGGGTGTTAGCGCTAGCACAGTCCCATAGAGTAGATCCATAGTCTATGTATGATTGAATATGAGACTGGAAAAAGAGCTTGCGTGAATGCAGGTCGAGGAAGCGTTTGATTTTGGAGAGTTGATAAATTTTCTGTGAAACTTTTTTGCATAGTGAGGTTATGTGAGCTTGCCAACTCATATTATTATCAATTGTTATTCCTAGCACTTTGAGGTATTTAACCTGTTCAACGGGTTCATTTTTAAGATGTACAGGAGGAAACTTAATAGTGAGATTTTGTCTTTTTTTGCCTGGTTGTGATGAGCATGGATTTAGTTTTTTTTTTTTTGAGGGTGAAGCGACATGTGATTTAGTTCAGTC
>JADBJO010007246.1:105000-116473 GCA_016801955.1 Conus betulinus
GCAGTGAATTAATCGTTGACAAAACATGCGAATTAAAATGTTAACACTCCCACCACCACCCCCCACCTCCCCTGATGTTACCAGGCAAATCAAAGCTATTCAGACAAGCAGTTACATAGGCGTGACACCCAGTTTACTTTACCTTTAATATTAACATCCTTTAACACATTACATGCTTTGTGAGGTACTCTTTGCTCTTCCATTTGAAATGACATTTACCAGTAGAGAATGCATTTGATACCAAAATTTACACATTTAGGATATCTGTTAGTTTCGCCATATATTAGGTCAATAGTTGTCATAATATCTAGTCTTAATGATTTCCTTAATGCTGACCCTTTCACACTGAATTGCTGCCTTATCTAATCCCTCTATCCTTGACTCATACGCTACCCTACGCTGAATCTGGGAGTCAAATCATTACATAAAATGACTGACAAATTGTTACTGAGGAAACACGTATTCTAATGATTTAGACACGCATTTTTAGTCTAACATGCAAGATGTTTTCAAGCCAAATCAAAATGTAGCCGAGTGGAGACAAATATTCCTAAATACTATAAACATTGGCAACAGGCACTATGTACCCATCATAGAACCATCTGTTTTTTTACACTTAAATAACCACCTTTTGGAAACAATGTAATATTACGTTTATACATATTAACTTTTAATTGAAGAGAAGCAGACGCTCGTTTTAAATCGCGCAATTATGTTTGTAGTCCTTTAACAGTCTCAGGCATGACTATGTCATCATCTGATAAGAGAATGAAGAATTCAAAAGCATCAAGAGAAGAACATCGTAGTGTCTTCCACTATTGATTAATTTCACTGCTACCTCGTTAATGGACAGAGGAAAAAAAAAAAAGATGATGTACATCCCAGCTGCACAGTCAATGCAATCTGTCAAATGTGCATCACCTCTGAATTTTTGCTTTATAGATACCTTTAACGAGTTTGTACAATTTTCCTGTTACACGCATACACACACACGCACAAGCGCGCGTGCACGATCGCACGAAAGCGCACACACACACGCACAGACACACACACATGTGCGCACATTTCTTTTTCATTTTCCTTATCACCCCTCCCTCCCCCTCCTTCGTCTTTGTTCGCTTGAAATCTTTGCCAAGTCATTTTTGTAATGATGCAGGAATTGTTAGCCTGCACTTAAATTCCCCCACTACTAAATTGTTCGAAACACACACACACACACACACACACACACACACACACACACACACACACACACACACAACGCACGCACGCACGCACGCACGCACGCACACACACACACACACACACACACACACACACACACACACAAAACCGATGTCGAATTATCTTTTCTGTGTAAGGCACAAAAAAACGTTATTTATCATATGGGTGTACGTGCACCCATGCATCGTAATACAGGGCACATAGTGACTACTCATCTCTAAATGACGTGGCTATGTATATAGGCCTACCCATACTTCTTTCACAGAGAAAATGACGACTCTTCGTTTCTCTGTGTAAAGCAGGTGTGTAAGCTTTCCAGTGTTGCCGTCTCTGTTGTGAATGGTGGTAGACGTCTGTGTTATTTTTCTTGCTATTGACAGCATTCAAACATTGAAGGGCTGTTGAGCTTACGCGTGCCTTGCATGCAGGCTTTTGCCTCGTGTAATGAATTGTATGCACGAGATCATGCCATAAGTGAAGTAGGGCCTATTCAATGACGTGTGCATGGTACTGTAAAAATAGATAAGTAAATGAATAAGATCTAGCTGCAAAGTGAGGCCACTGCAGGCGGAAATCTAAACAAATTTTAAATGTTAGAGGTCGAAACGCGTCGTGTTTTGTCTTGTGATTCGTTTGCCTATGTTTTTTTTTTTGTTTTTTTTGTTTTTTTTTTTTTATTATGGCGGTGCGCTATTAGTAATATTAAAATGTAAATGTAAACAAATACTACTTAAAAAGTATGCACTCATAATGAACATGCATCAACTGTATACCTTCAAATGATCTGATCGTATCTGAATTTAATTGATACGAACCATGTCGATGAAACCACCACATGCACCTTAAGGGGGCTGTGCCTTCTCAAACTGAAATAAGATGCATTTAGTGTCTTCAAACTTGTGGTTGCTGATTTGTGTAATCAGTTGTGTGAATGCCTGCAATAAACATTGAGGGTCAATGTGGACTGTTTTAGACTCTGGAGGAATGACTACGATTGAGGTGTCATTAGAGCAAATGCATGCAAAGCGTCATTACTTTGCTGCTCTCTCTCTCTCTCTCTCTCTCTCTCTCTCTCTCTTCACAACAACACATGAAAAGAAAAGCGTCGGAACGGCTGTTGGTCCGCCGCTGTGTGGAGCGATGCTACAAGGAAATTTTTTTTATGTTGTCATGTCGGACACGTGCGACCGAAAGGAATTTTACTATTACATGTGTGAATTTGACTCTGCCTCTGGTTCTAACCGCCCTGATGATCCACAGCAACGTCAGAAAGACCACAACCAAACATCAATGCATTTGACTGTCTCCAGTGACACATTTTCTCTCAACGCCACTCGATGCCCTGGAGGCCACTGGGTGCCAGCATTCCTAGCCTGCGACTTACACAGCAGTTGCTGGGCCAACACTGACGTCACTTTTCAGCCGTCTCGTGACGCTATGACTGCTGTGACGTCGTCGTGGTGTGCAGCACCCAACACCTCAGAGTCTCTCTATTTTCTGTGTTCCAGCAATGGAGAACGTCTACCCTTCACTCTGGTCTGCGATTACCATGCGGACTGTTTTTGATGGCAGCGATGAGGACTTCTGTATTCATCCGCCGTGCCCTTCCGGTAGTAGCATGCCTTGTGGCGGCAGCGGTCAGGTACGGTCAGAACGGCGTCGTCGTCGTCATCGTAGTAGTAGTAGAGGAGGAGGAGGAGGAGGAGAAGGAGGAGGAAGAGTAGTAGTAGTAGTAGTAGGAGGAGGAGGAGGAGGAGGAGAAGGAGGAGGAGGAGGGAAGTAGTAGTAGTAGTAGTAGTAGGAGGAGGAGGAGGAGGAGTAGTACTAGTAAAAGGAGCAGCAGTGCAGCAGCAGTAGTTGTAGGAGGAGGAGGAGTAGTAGCAGCAGCAGCAGCTACATTAGCAGTAGTAGCAATAGTAATGATAGAAGTGATAACAGCAGTAGTAGTATTAGTAGTAGAAGTAGCATCAGTAGTAGTAGTAGTAGTAGTAGCGGCAGCAGCAGCAGCATTAGCAGTAATAGTAATAGTGGTAGCATTAGTAGTAGTTGTAGTAGTAGTTGTAGCACCACATCATGCCAGAAAATTATTGATGCATGATATGTGCTGCATTCTAATTGCATTGTTAAAATAAATGTTTTGCTCGTATGAATTATGAAAATATTGATGTAGCATGTTTTGAAGAAAAATAAAACCTTCGATGCAAGGTGAAGAAAACACAAAACGGAAAGCGGGGAAAGAAAACAAGGGATTTTTACACATGGCCCTTTACTCCGTCAGCATACGTCAGCGCACTAACCAGCACACTGGGACATGCACCCTCCGGGGTTATGACCTTACCGTGGTTGGAGACGAAGCACTCAAATGGAGGGCTAGTTTTTGAACACGCTTCTAGTCTGTATAGTTAAGTTGCTGACTTGTCTAAGAACAACGTGGCAGGAGTTAATGCCTCCGGTGGGTTTCCCAGGTCAGACATGTTGAAGGGTAAGTGCACTGACAAAATGAAACCCGCCTCTTTCCTATTCTAACGTCTGCCTTTCTTAGGGATCTCTACCTTCAAGCCTTTTTTCCAGATTTTTTTTTTTCTCCCGGGTCTTTTTAAGATCCACTGCACTTGTCATGCAGTGTGATCTGTGATGGAGGTGAATAAGATCTTGGTGATTGAGAGGGCAGGTGCTCTCAACGTCTCTTTGGCTCGGTCCTCTTCTAGACAGGAGGTACACACTGGCTCATGTATATAAATCAGCTACCCCTGCGTGGGGCTGGGTGACAGGCAGTTCCCTGCCTGGCCAATGTAACTCTGTAGTGCTCCCTTGTCTGTCCCCGGGGTTGAGTATGATCAGGTGTGATAAGGATGGCTGACATCTGTTTGCCGTATATCCCTCCCAAAAGGGATCAAGTGCAGAAAAGTTAAATGGAGAGAAAGAACAGCAAGGAAACGCTTTACGTAAAAAACTAAAATGGTTATGTAATGATCAGTAAATATAGAAGGACACCTTTGAGCCTATGGCAGAGGATTTTTTTTTTTAAGGAAAAAAACATGGTCAAAATGTATCAACACAGTCAGAGTGGTAAGCTGTGCTGTTTGACAACCCAAGCATTGCCAGTCACATCAGTCATATGAACCGCCCACCAACAAATAGACCAGCGTATACGTCGTGACCAGCCTAACTCGTCACAAGGTGCATAAAATACGTCGAAAATAATTGTTGATCATAGACGTGTGAACACAAGGAAACAAAACAACAACATATCATGTTGAACTCAACCCCTAGAGTGATGTCCACAACGAGGATTGGATGCCTCCTTCCAATCAGAAGAATTCTCACTGAAAGCAAAGACACGAAGGGGAAAAGATAACATGTGCTTCTCCATGTCAAGATCAAATTTAGCAGTGAACAAAACAGTCCGACACTCCCGACAGTTCATCTGTCGGTCCGTCCGAACAATTGTACATGCTTTCACATGCACACACACAAATTCACATATCGAAATGTTACAACGGTTTCTTTTTACCTATAGCGGTAGCTGGGTAACACCTAGGTCCTGGATAAGGCTCATAGTTACGGTCACAACATGCTTTGCACTATGCATTTGTTTTTTTCGTTTTTTTTTTTGTTATGTTTCAAACGTGTACAATTCAGTAATGTTCAGCAGACTTGCAGTAGATCATGTCCAAGATAACATAACGGTTCCCCAGTTACATTGAAATAAATGTAATGTAACAGTGTGTTCCCGAATCAGACTGGTGCAGCTTGTTGAATTCCCACTGTAAAAATTCTTTTGACGCCAGACACTGCGATAGAGTTATCCGCCTGCTGTATGTAAAACGTGAGAAGGCTGTAAGCTCTTCATTTGAGGTCGCCTTTGAGTTGGACTCAGTTTCCACGTTCGACGTTGTGGGTGCATTTTGACCCGGAATTCTCTCAGTTTTACTTTCAATGTCCATCTGTAACCCAGTATTTGCCAGTGTGTATGCGATGTAATGGGGTCTATGACTGTCCATATAAGAAGATGAGGCGAACTGTGAGACTTACTCCTGTCCTGGGTACTTTCGCTGCCGTCAGTCTCGGGTATGTTTGCACCCAGATGATGTGTGTGTGACGGCATCAATCAGTGTCCTCAGCACGATGATGAGTGGTACTGCGGCATGGAGTGTCCTGACCAGTGTTCCTGCCAGGGCCTGGCCTTCACCTGTAGACATGTGTTTCCTGTGGAACAGTTTCCGGAGGTTCGTTATTCAGACGTGTCTGGTAGCGGAATGAAAGCACAAGACTTCTTTATGAATGCAATGCTGATATATCTGGCAATGAAGACATGCATGCTGACTGAGCTGCTTCTTCCAGAACTTCCCAACCTGAAGATTCTCGATGTCAGCCATAACCAGCTGAAGACTGTTTCCTTGAAAAATCTTAACAACGTCACCAATCTCAACTGTTTGGTTCTTGCATACAATCCTTTGATTTCATTTCTTCCGAGTGGATCAGCTGAGACGCTGACATTTCCTAATATCAGAATACTGGATCTGGCCTCAGTGAACATTTCCAATCTAAACCTCCACACAGTGCAGTCTTTCCCTGGACTTGCCATCCTCAATCTGTCTGGCAGTGGCATTGAACAAGTGTCTGGGGCACGATTTGACAATCCAGTTCTCGTCAAGCTGGATCTCCGTGGCAGTGAGATGACAGAGTTCCCTCGCTTGATGCTCAAAGGACTGAGCACGCTGGAAGAACTGTACGCCGATGACTTCAGGCTGTGTTGTGTCCAGACCTTGCCGGACCACTTCAGCCCCAAGAACTGTCATGGTCCTTCCCCCATATTTTCTACCTGTGAACATCTTCTTGGAATAGATATACAGCGGATTCTGATTTACCTCCTGACGACTCTCACTTTACTGGGCAACGGGCTCATTATTGTACTGATTTACAGGGAGAAAGATGAAAGGCATGCCATCAGTGTTGTGGTCTCTCACCTGTGTAGTTCCAAGTTCCTGACAGGAATGTACTTCTTCATGCTGTGTATGGGGGACCAGGTGTACAGCGGTTCTTACCTGTGGGAGGACATGGCTTGGAGGGCTGGTGTCTTCTGCAAGATGTCAGGGTTTGTGTTCCTGCTTTCCTGTGAGGCGTCCGTCTTTCTAAATGTCAGCATGACCTTGGAGAGATGTGTGGCTCTGTCCTGGGTGAACAGGGAGGGGTGTCCGTGGAAGAAAACAGTGACGTTCCCTGTCTGTCTCTTGGCGTGGCTTGCAGGTGTCTGTCTCTCCATTGTTCCCACTGTGACACCCTACACTGAGTTCAGTCAGACAAGTCTCTGTGTTCCTTTACCTCTTCCAGGGGGATCAGCCAGGGGGACATCACTACGCCTTCAGGGCGCTGGTCGTTCTGAACTCCACGTTGATGTTGCTGACTGTGGCAGGACAGGTGTATGTTTACATCATGGTCAAGAAGAACACTTTAGCCTTCATGGTCAGTGACGACAAAGCCAATGAGTTGACTGCGGCGAGTCGTGTCATCACTATAGCCGTGATGGACGCCTGCTGTTGGGGCCTCGTGACGTTGTGGGCCGCTCTGACGTCTCAACACTCATGGCATCCTGGAGACGCCGTTTTCTCAGTGTCGGTTTTGTTTATTATTGTGAGTGCAGCTCTGACGCCCTACCTGTATTTATTGAACGGGGTGTTAGAACGGCGACGAAGGGTGCAGAAACAAAGGGTTTTACAACGTCTGGCGTTTCAGTTCAATGGCAAACCAGTGTGAAACTGGCATGCATTGTATCCTGTTTCTCATAAATAAAGATCCAGGAGTTATATATCTCTTGACGGTTAATGGGAGCAGAACTCTCTCTCTCTCTCTCTCTCTCTCTCTCTCTCTCTCTCTCTCTCTCTCTCTCTCTCTCTCTGTTTTCACGTGGTGATTCTCATGTGTGTGTGATGTAGTTTACCACCACCTCACCACCAACAACTACACCAACACCACTACCACCACCACCAGCCGATGGTGTGTCTGTGGTTACCATTTATGTCATATTGTCACGCGCACAAAAAAAGACAAGTAAAAGATATTCAGCGATAACTATGGAGGAACAGGACATTTTCCAGTTTGGCGACCTGGAACAAGAAAATTCGGTTGAGTTATGGCAGGCTGTGAAAATAATGAAAAGGTTAGGTGGTGTGACAAAACCAGTAAAAACTATGCCAATATTTATTTTTCTGAAAAATATCTCACGTCAAACTGGTGCCGGTACTTCATGGTGGACACAGTGCTTGTATACTGATGGTGCTTTGGAAGCTAAGTTTTCTTGAGCAACACACAGAATTTCCGATTAGACAAACAAATGATCATGTAAATTTTATAAGGACATCCGTTTTTAGAAATATGATATGCAAGCATTCTCCGACATCACAATGGCATACCGACTGAACACACATTGAAAACAAAGTTTAATTTGGGGTAGGTACCTGTATTTTGTTGGTGGTAAAAATTTGGCTACTTGAGAAAACACAGAACTGTCAGGGTGGCGCATGATAAATGAACAGACAACGTAAACGTTATTGTTCATCATTTAGATATACTTGCGTCTTCTAGGGGTTGAACTGTGATGGAAAGGGTTCCGTCGTTGATCGATTTTACCTGAGGGTCGCTCAAGGATTTGTAAAAGAAAAGAGAACGTTAGCAGAAAAAATTGGGAGAGCGCAGAGCAGAGAGAGAGAGAGAGAGAGAGAGAGAGAGAGAGAGAGAGAGAGAGAGAGAGAGAGAGAGAGAGAGACTTCTGACTTCAGACTTCAGATGGTTTATTGTTCAGACATTGTGTCCATACAATCGAGTGAGCTATTATGAATATATCATTTTGGAGCTTTTCTGTAACGTCGTTATACACGTAATTCTCTCTCTCTCTCTCTCTCTCTCTCTCTCTCTCTCTCTCTCTCTCTCTCTCTCTCTCTCTCTCTCTCTCAAAAGTAAACAGGAATGTAACACGTGAGTGCGCAAGCACTCACACAAAAGTAAACGCACGCAAGCAAGCACACACACGTACACAATCAAAAAATTTACGGAAGTGAACGGCAGATGACGCATGAAAGAATACTAGGCCAGCAGCCCGTAAGCAATACGTGACAACAAATCAAACAATGAATTTATCCACAGTCGCACGTGAAATGACGGTCATCCAACATGTTAATGCGGAGTTTGAAGGCATAAAAAAATAAACTTGGCCAGATTCACTGTTGATGTTGGTATAGAGGTATTGAGAATGGTTCATTTCTGCGAACTGTAGAACAACAAATTAAAACCTGACAGATATTTCTTTCGTAGGTCGTCATAAATCGGGCAGAAGAACAAAAAATGGGTTTCATCTTCTTGAGAGGCTAGACAAAAAGGACATTGTAACACGTCGATATATTCTGATTTGTATCTATATCTGTTACACTTCAGATCTGTTATTCCCAAGCGAAATTTAGTGAACATGTTTCTAACGTAATGTGAATTGATAACATCAAAATATTTTTCACGCTCTAATAAGCTTTTAAAACTACAGTAAAGATCGTAACGGTTGCTATCAGAGAGTTTTGACGACGACCATTTTGTTTAGCACAATCAATCAATCGTTGTTTCAAATTCCCTCAGGAACTTTCTCTGTTTCCGACACCCTGTGAACACCATACATGTCCAAAACCATTTACACACAACATTCTTCTGACTTTAGTGGCCCACGTTTCCTTCCTCTTTCGTCCATTTCTTTAAGCATTTGGTAAGCCATGTTAGAAAATCTGTTTTTCTGGTAATGCACAAAGTCTAAGCCAATAAGAAACACACCGTACTGAAACTTGAACAAAGAGAGGAAATCGACCAAGTTCACCATACACCATTAGATTTGGTGTACGGAGAGCTACATTCAGCAACCGTTTACATGCAATAAATGTACTTTTTCTATCTCTTCTATTTCATCAGTACCCCCAAATTTCTGACGCATACAACAGTATTGGTACAATCTGGGCATCAAAGAGCTTAAAGAATATTTTTGGGTCAGTACAATTGATTCTCCACATGGTTCTGAATATGTCTACAACACATTTCTTTGCTTTTGTAATCATGTCTTCGACAGACAATTTGCGGCTCAGGCGAGTAGTAAAGTTGAGGCCGAGGTATTTGTAAACGTTTACTACTTCAACGTCTTGGGTTCCATAATTCATTTTTCATGTTTTGATAAGTAGCCCCCATTTCTGAACACCATTATTTTTGTTTTACTGAGGTTCACTTTCAGTCCGAGTTCTGCAGATACTACAAATAAGTTGTTTAGCTGAGTTTGAAGACCACTCGGGCTGGACGAAAGCAAAGCAATATCATCAGCAAACATTAGCAAAAATAACTCAGTAGTGCCTGGTCTAAGCTGGAAGCCATGTTTACCGTTATTGATTATATAAGCAGCTAATTCGTTAATAATAAAAGAAAATAGTGTTGGAGAAGCCAAACAGCCCTGCTTAAGTCCTTGAAGGCATTCAAAATAGTCGGTATAAAACCAGATCATCTCTTACGCAGAATTTTACAGAGTTGTACATTGCTTGGAGCGCTGAAAACATTTTACCACCGATTCCGATCTTTAGTAAAATATTCCACAGTACATGTCTCTTGACCGTATCGAACGCTTTCTGAAAGTCGACAAAAGCTACATAAATCTTTCTGTTCAGAGCGAGATATTTCTGAACTAAGGCATTTAATGTGAAAATATGATCGATTGTTGAATAATCTTTGCGGAAACCAGCCTGTTTCAGATATAATATTGTATGTATTCGACCATTCTGACAACCTCTTATTTAATATATAAGTATACAGTTTGCTGAGGCAAGACAAAAGAGCAATACCACGATATTATCGGGATTGTTAATGTCTCCTTTTTTATGGAGTGGAAAGACGATAGCTTTTGACCATTCACTGGGATACTCACCTTTGGAAAACAATGCATTAAAATACTTTGTCAAAAAAGGGACAATCGCATCCTGTGAGACTTTTAAAACTTTCATTTATTAACCCATCCGGTCCGGCTGCTTTTCCTGACTTTGAATGTTTTATAGCTTCTTTTACCTCTAATTCTGATATATCAATATTTAGGCAATCAAACAAGTTGTCAGCTTCGTTACCCTCTGGCTCAAAAATATCGTGAACGTGTTGTTCCGCATTGTCATTTTAAGAGATTAGAAAAGTTGACGAAACCAGTCTTCTTTTGGTATGTTATTTTTTTAGTCTCTGGTTTTACGTTTCCATTTCTTTCTTTATTTCTTTCCAGAATGCCTGCGAATTATGTCGATTGTTAACAAGTCTATCTACAGCTTCCTTTTGAATCCTTTTTCCTTAATTCTAAGAGTAGTTTTATACTTTTTCCTTTCCTGTACGTATGATGATCTGTTTTCTAATTTCTTGTTTTTCTATCAAAGATTCTTAACGCTTTCTTGCGTTCTTCTTTAACAGGCGACAATCTTTGTCGAACCAAGGCTTACTTTGTTTAGAAGTGGGGACAACACTTTTAGGGTTATAGGGACAAATCCGTTTAGTCATACACATTGCTGCATCTTTAAGAGCACACGTAAACGTGTCCAAAGCATCATCGATTGATCGTTCAATCTGAGCAGTGGCTTCTGCTATATGGTCAGAAAAACGCAGGAGAAAAACAAGATTCATTGAGTCTATGTACTTCATCTGGGTTCCATATTATCTTGTCAACAGAACAAAGAGAGCTGTCACATAAGTTATCTGCATCATTTTCTGTAAGCAAACGATTTACTGAAAGCACAAGGGGCATATGTACTGATTCGACTCTCTCTTCTACAATGAAGTTTGTACATAATGAAGCAAAGTCCACACTTGCGCCACTAGGAGAAACAAACGTAAATTGCTTTGATGCATCAGGGTAACAGAAGCCGTTTTAAATCAAAAGTTCATAGCAGGCACACAAATCTAGAAGATGTCTACCAAAGGCATTAAGAACCAAATCTTCTGTCTGACGGTTATCAACAAATAATGCAGAGTTGTCATTCAACATGTTTTCCGGCTCAGTCTGGAATACATCAGAATTAGGTTGAAGGTTAGCTGTTCTGCTGTTAAAAATCTCCGCATAGAAGAAAAAGGGCATCGCCAAATTGTTCGAGCACATCTGCAAGGCACTGTTCTATTCAAACAAGTGACATTTATGTTGCACATAACGAGAAAGTTGCACAGCAGGAGAGGAAAAACATGAAAAAAGCTGACCAGCAGTCTG